>JZKD02S1960303.1:324380-347664 GCA_000966675.3 Picea glauca | reverse complement strand
AGGACCAAGCGAAGTCCACATGCAGCAAGGTGACATCTAATTCACTAAAAATTGGCACACTTTCACTCACACACAAAAGTCACTTATCACTCACATAGCTTCTTCTTGAAATGTGTAGGTCAAAGTAAGTTTCCTCCAAAGGGATTCCGAAACACCCCACCCTTTTCTTGATGAAACTATCAACTCCTATTTTAATTCAACGAGGTTGGTTCACACCCCCAACCTCTCAAAACAAATACATCTAAATTTTTTCTAATAACACACTAAGTTTTCCTCCACAGGAGGTGCCAAAAGAATATTTTTAGTCTAGGTAGGATTTCGAGGATAGGCATCCAAATAACTCCCCGTTATCTGGTTCTCACATTGTCAAAACCATAGAAGTTGTCAAATAGGGAACTTAAAATCCTCCAAGTCAAGTGTTCCTAACACCATAAGGTAGGGAGATACCTATGAAGGATTGAAGGCTGAGGTCTGGTTGTTCTCTATGTCCCCCCTTGAGGCACCCACCTCTTGGACGAGATCCATCCCGTGACCCATTTCTTAGGCCAAAAATCTAAATGTCGCACTTTGACCAAGGTACCTAGTGACCAGATTTTAGGACATCTACCCAGGTGGCAATTGTGGGTTGCAATTACACCTTGATTGGATTTTGTGTGGATATTGGGAAATATCACCATCTCTTTTGAGATATGCCCCCTTTACCCCTCATTATAATCAATTAGTTCATCCTTCACTAGTTTCTCTTTCGGTGACTTCAGACCCCATTGTTGAGTACTATTGGAAGGTCGAGTGCTATTTGAGAGAAAGGACGTTACATCTTCTAGGACACAAGCATTTTTTTTCTTTTGATTCCCCACATGGAAAAAACCCACTTATCCACATATATGCTTCTTTTTCAAAACATTTTATGTATGATGCACTTCAGACTACATTTTGATTTGGATATATATATTGTGTAAAGTTCAAATTTTGCAACAAAAGGCTCTTGTTTCTTTATTACTCTCACTACCATTTGCATAGATTCACTTATCTAGTTGGACATGAAAGGGGACCCATAGAATCCCCGTCCTTCCCGACGCTTGCTAAACCTCCCTCCTATCTTAGGGGGAGTGTCTGGTCTTGCCCACTCATCGACACCACCTTCACACACTCCTGTGAGTGATACTATTTGGGAATCAAATTTGCTTGGTTCCACATTACTTGGGTCCACTTCCCAAGGTCCCCCGTCCATTTTCTCTCCTTTACACGGAAGTGGGGGACTAATGTCGTCTCAAGGGGGAAGTACCAACCCACCTAGCCCCCCTTAAGGGTCAGGTTCAAAACACACTTACACAATGGCTGGAGCTGATCCTCCCCCTCCCACTACAGATGCCATATTTGGCCTCTCTCAACATACCCGATCTAAGCAAACTCACCAATGATCCTATATTACACAACCCCACATGGCCTACAATTCCCACCAAACTACCTTCAGACATACCCAAGTTTGAAGGAAAGGCAAGCGATGACCCTACCAACCATGTCATGACCTTTCACCTATGGTTCTCTTCCAATAGAATTATGGATGATTCCATCATACTGTGATTATGGATGATTCCATCATACTGCGATTATGATGGATGATTCCATCATAATGCGATGATTCCATCAGCCAAATGGTACATACATGAAAAATCAGGGTCCCACGTGACTTTTTAATCCTTGGCCAAAGCATTTTTGACCTTCTTCCAACTACCAATCCACCATGATAATGGTCTAGAACTACTCTCTAATTTAAAAAAAACCTCAGCCACACATATCGTTGATCACATTCACGAGTGGCGTAGGCGACGTAGTTTGTGTAAAGCAGAAACCACCAAACATCAGTGTCTTAACTGGTTTCTTAGATCACTTGTCTCTCTTCTCGGTAAGGATGTAGCTTCCACCTTCCCTCAATCATAAGAGGAAGCCATCAGTAAAGATAAATAGTATGACCTCATCTATGCACAGTCAGAGTACTTATACACTGTACTTCTTGATCTTTGAAAACCTATGCCATTTGGCCAAGACAAACTTGGGATGTCTCACTTAGCAGATGGACTAATTGGTAACACCACTCACCATGGTCCACAACCCCAACAACCACCAATGTATGGAACACCTCAATATCTGTCGGCATACGGGGGAACTTATTATTACCCCCCACCCCCTTATCAACAACCATACCCCATTTCTATACCTCCACTAATCAATGGGCCACCGCTGGCACCCCCCATACACCCACCTATTCAACCGAGTTCTGGTACCCCCTCTACCTCAGCTTATAATACTAATGATAACACCACGCATTCCTATGTACCTTATGGATCGTTACCCACCCAGAATCCATACTTTCCTTTTCCTGGTCCCCCACAACCCATGGCTCCCCCACATCCTCATGTTGGGGTGAATTTTGTTCAACCCTCTCCCATTCAACAATATCAAAATTTTGAATAGTTGAATACGAAAAATCTGACCCATCAATTGAACAATGCCAAAAAGAAAGGATGAAACAAGAACAACAACAACCTAGGTAAAGGCGGGAATCAACCCCAACAGAACCAATCTACTAGGGGCAACCAGAACCAGGGGAATCAGAACCTCCATGGGGGAAATAATAATAAGTGCAAGGGAGAAATAACAATACTCTTAAAACCAACTTCCCTTGTTCCCTTTGCAGTGAATTCATCCATTACACTCATCATTGCCCCCAAATCGTTGATTTAAAACAGTTGAAAGCCTCAGACAATCTACCCCATCCTCCAACACCGTCTGCCCCTCAGCAGGAACCACAAAAATATGTGCAACAACACCCCCCTGCCGTGCTGCAGAATCCTATTCCACACCAAGGTGTGATAAACACCCAACAGGACGCACAACATCCCCCACCTTAGGTAGGATAGTACCATAACCCCAACAATCCAGCAGATCACACAATCCTCCTCACTAGTGAGGAAGAAATCTTTCTGCAAACACGTAATCGCCAGTATCATGCACCCGTTGAGTCTCCTCCCATCTCTCTAGAGACAAACCTTGCACCGATGGGACCCCTGTTGGTGATACCTCACCCTAACACATAGCCACCTCTTTGCATCCCTCACATCCCATTACACATGAATCTCCACAACCCATAGGCTAGGGCAACTCATAATTACAGTTTGGTTGATGACTTAGCATAATCCCCTGCTACCATGTCAGTCTTAGAAGTCCTTCAAACTTGTCCCACTCAGCGAAAATATTTACTTTCTGCCTTGGGGGTAGTCGATGCCGCAGATGCTCAACTCATTACATTTGATCTCGACGACGGAGAACCTCTCCTTCCCGCCTTGATCCCTTTTCAAATCCCAGTAAAAATACAGAACATCATAGTTCATCGGTGTATCATCAATGAAGGTGCATCTATATGCATTATGTCCAAATCAGTATGCTAGAAACTTGGTTCCCCCGAACTCATACCCTCTGCCATTACCTTACGATCTTATGACGGATGAACATCGTCTCCTAAAGGGATCACCCAAAATGTCCCTGTAGAACTTGGGGGCAAGACTATTCTCATCGACATTGAATTCATCGATGCCCCACTCGATTATAATATCATGTTTTGGTCATAGCTACATGTACGCTATGAAGCCAGTTTCCTCTTCCATATTTCGGACAACGATATTCCCCCACCACGGGAAGATTGTTACCATTGACCAAGTCTCACATTACGAGCCTAACCCATCTGCCAACATCGATAACATTCTTCCCCTTATCTATATGATTCATGATGCATACCCACTCATCGAGATGGGTCCTGGAATTTTCAAAGATCCATCATTGTTAGGAACTTACCATGGATCACCACCGCTCCTTCATCCTTCCAATCAAGTATGCTTCATTTCATCTAACGGAACTAACACCGAGGATACCCTTCCTCTTCAGGAAGCTTCTATCATCCCTAACATCCAACTAATCACCGAACTTCCCCCTCACAAGCCTCCTACGATCTCGGTGACCCCACCAGTCCACGATTCCACCTCTCCCCAAGGACATATCCCAATTTGGGAGACAATTCCCCAAGCCATCACTCAAATTCCCTTTCTTTTACCCTCCACTGGGCATCGAAGCTTTCCAGGTAGCCGCAACACTCACCCTCACATCGCATCGACACCTGGCCCAACATTACACCAGTTCGTCAAAAACAATGACCGCTGCACCCAGCCAAAGAAGCAGCCATAAAATCCAAAATTGACAAATTATGCACTACCGGGTTCATTTAACCCATCGCCTATACATCATGGGCTTCAAACCCTGTACCCGTTAACAAAAAACATGGCACTATCCACGTCTGCATGGACTTTCATGATCTCAATCACACGTGTCCCAAAGACAACTTTCCAATGCCTTTCATCGATCAAATTATCGACGACTGCGCAGGCCACATGGCTCTATCCTTCATGGATGGTTTCTCTGGTTATAATCAAATTCAAATTCACCCAGCCGATCAGTATAAAATTTCATTCACTACCCCATGTGGTATTTTTGCATATCGTGGCATGCCTTTTGGCTTAAAGAATGTTGGCGCAACTTTCCAATGGGCTATGACATACATTTTTCACGAGTTGGCTCATATCATTCTCGCATACTTGGAAAATATCACCGCTCGATCCAAGAAGCCCACCCAACATCTTGATGATTTGCGAATCATCTTCCAATGGTGTCGTGAGTACAAGATCCGCTTGAATCCTCTCAAGTGCGTTTTCTATGTCACCATGGGACACCTCCTCGGATTCATTGTTTCTCAAATCAGTATTACTGTGGACCCCCTCAAAGTCCTAGATATCAATGAAATTCCACCTCCCCGGAATTTACAGCAACTCCAGAGCCTCCAAGGAAAAGCTAAGTTTCTGTGGAAAATTGTCCCAGACTATGCCATTTGCACACACATTTTCCTTCGCTTACTGTGTCACGACATCCCGTTTCACTGGGATGAACATGCCCAACAGTCATTTGATGATCTTAAACTAGCACTCTCCAACGTCCCTTTAATCAATGCACCTAACTACAATCGCGACTATATCCTCTACGTATCACCATCATTTATTTCAGTAGTAGGAGTTCTCGTTCAGATAGGTGAGGACAATCATGAGCACGTCATTTATTATGTTATTAAAAACCTCTCAGGGTCACCCTTGAAGTATAACACAAAGAGAAAATAGCTCTTGCAGTCGTCCTCGCAGTCTAGAAACTGCGTCACTACATTCTGCTTCACACAACTAAGGTTGTCACAGATTCCAACCCTATGCAATACTTGCTTAGTCGTCGTCAAATCAATGACAAATTTGCTCGATGGATCGTTATCCTTTAGGAGTACGATGGATCGTTATCCTTTAGGAGTACGATGGATCATTATCCTTTAGGAGTACAATCTTGAATTCTCAACACCTAAGAGCAAGAAATCCCTCGTTCTCACAGAACTTGTCACGACCCTCCCCTCTGACACCACCTGTTCCCCCATCAATACCGACTTTTCCAATTGGCATCATATGTTATTTTCCGTGCTATCGGCTTACTGTACGTCTGTGAAAACAACTACTAGTTTGACACCATTTCATCTAGTCCATGGGGTTGAGGCCATTTTTCCCATCGAGTGGGAAATTCCCACCCTACACACCGCAATTGAGCTATTACCAGACACTTCTCCAATGGAGCAACTCTTTCTGAACATAGAGTCTTTGGATGAAGATCATCGATCTTCATTACAGAACAGTGAGGCAGCTAAAAAATGATCAAAGGCTACCTTTGATCGACATGTCAACCTTCGCTCATTTCACAAAGGAGACCTAGTCCTAGCTTACGATATCGCTCATGATACCTTTGTCCATGGAAAATTTGAGTCACTCTGGCATGGCCCATACATTATCCAACATTGCCTCACCAAAGGTGCATACATCCTGGCCTCTCCCGAAGGCCTCCCTCTCAAAGAACTCGTCAACGGGTTATACTTGAAGAAATTCTATGCTTAAACGTAGTCATTCTACTTTAGGTTATTTTTTTTATAGTGTTTTTAATCTTTTTTCCATCCCTCACGTCTAAACTATCATTTGTGCTATTGACAGATGCTTCCTCCACCGGCCTACCACATTGGTTACACTGACGACGCCAGCCGTTGGACACAAAATCTCGCTTCGGCCAGTTGGGCTCTCTACACCCCCTCACATGAAATTCTCCATTCAAGCGGCATATGTTTGGGTTCAGTGACCAACAACCAAGTCGAATAAACTGGTGTCATTGGCCTTCTAGCCGATGCCCAACATCATCATATTTGTCACCTTAGTGTCTTCCTCAACTCTCAACTAGTCATTCTCCAGCTCAACAATGTGTACCACGTACGTGATCCTTGCCTCTTTCGCAAATACCTGCAGGTTAGAATTTTATCTCGACATTTTGATTCCATTACATTTACACATATTCCAAGACAATGGAATCAAATTATAGATAACCTGGCTAATATTGTGTTAGACTGGCATATATCACATCAAGCTACCTCTACACATACATAAACATATCAACAACATGTCATAGCATATATAAATTAGACATCATCAATATATTAACAAAACACATGTAAACACCACATAGATCTCAAAATGTATACTCATGTATATATCGAACAGTCTACAGTGCCATCCAAATGTTTACATACAAAAATACAAGTATCCACAGGCCAGTGAAGCACCTCGGTACAAAATGGTCTCACCAGCCTATATACAAAAATACATCAATACATAGAGCACCACTCAAGGTGCTTCTAGAGCACCACTGCCTGCCCCTCCCTCAGGCAGTGGTTGCCCACCCCCTACTGGTCGCTCCTGCCCCGGAATTAGTCGTTCGGTCATCACAGCACCAACTACTACTTCCCGTCATACCATGACCCACCATGGTGACAGAATCTTCACACACTACTCCAGGATGCCTCATCCTAGATGCACGACCACATGCCCTCAGGCATGCCATGTAGCACCGCCTCCAGGCGATGGCGTATGTCCTCAAAATCTACTCCGACATCTGCTAGAGGAGCATGTTATGGCCCAACACTAGGGTCATCAAACCAGCGTCTCCTCATTGCTCTCTCCAGATCAGGTGGTCGTGTTGCGACGTCCTCACGTCGATGTCTCTCTCCAACACGCATCCCTCCCCACGGTGGTCTCTCCGGATCTTGACGAGCCGATGCTCTCCGCAACTTCACCTCGCGCCCGTGAGGTGCCACATCTGCACATACAAACAAGCAATAGATAGTATTGACATCTATATCATATACATATGTCATGTTATCTCAAACAAAAAACATATATATCAACATCATCAACATATCTTGATGATCAAACACCTCCCCTGGAGGTAGCACCATGTTTGGATCCTCCCGGAAGTCAACCCCAACATAGGGGTACTTTAATATCAACTGCAGCATCTTCCACCACACCTATGCCACCTCATCAGTGAAGAAGTGGCCGCCCTCGCCACCACAATGGCGAAGAAAAATAGTCGACCACCGCTTTAGTTGCATCTCTCGTGCCCTAGGCGCACCCAATAAAATCCTCGGGCTCAACATAGGCACTGTCTCCAGAAACCACGCCACTAGGATGGACCCAAAGGCAAACTCTCCCATATCCATGGACCAATAGTGGTCCAGTTGCCCTACCATCGTAGAATGTAGCGTAAGCCCCCAGGCGAAGTGCTCACTGGCCAACACTCTCTCCATCACAATCAGCTGGCCACCACTGATCTCCTGCATCGCCAGAGACCCATAAACTCTCACAATCATCATTGCTATCCAGCGATGCATTAGGTCATCCATCGCCCCAATTCTCATGATAGTGCCGGACATAAAGTTCAACCCCAAACAGTATCTCTGACCAATTGTCGCTAGCGGCACATCCCTCGGTAACACCATCTCTTCCAGTAGGGGCGTTCCCTGAAATGAGAGCCTAGTCAAAAAATACACATCCTCCACCACAGTGAAGGAAATCTGCTCTCCCCACACTATGAAGCAATGCAGGTTCGGAATCCACATATGGATAAGAAACTGCAGGAGATACTCCTGCGCCCGTATCAATGGGCACTCAAAGAACTTCAGCAGCCCATAGGCTGCCAAAGTCGCATGTACACAAGGCTCCTCAATAGCCATGGTGTCTCGCAGCTAGGACCAATCCCGCTCTCACCAACCAACCGACATCATGCACAATGCTCACCTGCAACCACATAAAACAGTCCTAAGTCAGCCAAATGGTCCATCAACAACATCAAAAAGATAATTTTTACACCCGTCAACCTTTCCTCCAAGGTGCGACTATTTAACCCATAAGCACGAACACGTGTGCGCCTGTTCACTCCACAGGTGCGTACGTATGCGTGCCTGTTCACTACATAGGCATGCTCTCAGGCGTGCATGCGTGCATGCCTGCTCAACTTACAGGCATGCTTTAGAGCGCACCTATCCAATACACAGCCGCACACACATGCGTAGTTTTGTAGCTGACAGGCGCACACATAGTGCACGCCCTTTACCCCCTTACCAACACCCCCATGCATGCCTATCCGTTGGGAAGGCATGCACGTGTGTGCGCCTACTTCCAGATCACCCGTGCAAGTCAGGCCCATACTCATCGAACCCTCTGTACGACCCTCCGTATAGCCCCTACCCAAAAAATGAAACCCTAATTCTATGCAGGATGATCAGACCACTAACTTGAAGCTCACTGGTCCTCGATTAGATGCCTCATCCTCCCAGAATCTCCATATCTCCTTTGAATACTTCTCATCTAGTCACTATAGCAGCAAGTAAAAATGAGGTGGTAATGTGGGCCCTATAGCTATATATAGGCCTTTTTTCCAAACTTCCACTCACCATTCCGGGAGCTCTAGGCGTCCATTTCTCGATCCATCTTCAGCCATGAGATCAACATCCCATCATCTACATCATGACAGTCCCTTGGCCTCTTTTCATCATGATCCCCTGGGACGCCATTTTTCATACCCTGACCAGGGACGCATGCACATATTCAAAATTATCAAATACATGCTCATATATTTGATTCTCTTCAGATATTGTTCACGTCAGGTATTTGGTTTTTATGTGTGCATGTACTTGGTCATCATACATCAATGCAAACCCTTTAGGTATATACTCAGTACTAGCATGTAGTCATTCCCTCTGAATGTCACTTACATTTCCAGTCACACCCTCTAACATTTGCCTCTAGGATCCCCATTTCCAACTCTGCAGTACCAACACCTCCATTTGCATCTTCGGTACTCTCACCTGGTAGCATTCTTACCCACATGAGTTGTCCCATTCATAGAACCCTTTTGCGCTTTTGACACTCATGTTGTTTTTCAAAAACCTTTAGGGATGGGATTCCCAATAGCCTTTCATCATGTTGTGAATCAGCCACATACTCCTTCTCCTCATTTCACTAGCTTTCCCAACGGACTCCCAGATTATCTCTTCACGGTTCTATTTTTGGACTGCACCTTCGTAGTATCATGAACCCTCCATTTCATCCACAATCAGTTTGCCCATCTGCCAATTTCCCTTCATTTCACTTACCTCATATAGAAACGCACCCATGGGGCCCCCACCCTCCACCAGTTCTCCAATAAAATTGTTCCCTACTCGGGCCAACCAGATCACATTGGGGCACCCATTTATGTATTTGTACACTTATCCCAAAATTATTCTTTATTTATTATACAAATGCCTTTGTTTCCAGTAGTTACATTACCTTTTCGTCGTCGCCTTTGGCGACCTTCTTCCCTTTTTTGGCAAAACACAACCCATGTCACCCTTGGTTGGGGCACTACTTATCATTTACCCGTTACGACATCGTCCATATCTTCAGAGTACCCCACAGGCCACTTATCTCTTCCCTCTGAGTTTATTCACTTTGTCCCACCTCTGGCACAACTTATCCCCTGTCTTGTTGTTCCCCTGACACTCGACCTCGCTGAATTCTTGCGGCCACTTTTATCTCACATATACTCCAACCAAGGGAAGTCTTGAGTCTTCCTACATCTTGACTTCATCCATGTACCTCCTCCACTTCCTAACCTCACCTAGTATATTTCATGAAGCCATTTGCTTCTAGGAGTTGCATCCCCCTTTTTGTCGACATCAACACAGTTTTCCAGAAGGGTGACAGTATCTTGATTCTCATTACCCATCCAATGAGAGATCTCGGATGGCACAGGGAGAACCAAAATTGCTCCCTGCTGTCGTTGACCCTCATAACATTTGACGTTAACACTTTCTCCTATTACGGTGGGTCTTACTTTGCGACTATTGTAGTTAGTTATTTTACTTGCCGAAGACCTCTAAACTTGGCTAGGCTATCAATGCCTACAGAATCCGTGATACTTTTTATAGCTGTGACTGCCTACTATTCAGAGTATGTTCATCCATAGAATTGTCTTTTGACTTTATCACGACCTCCCCCGAGGGCGCTGGAGTTGTCTACACCAACACTTCATTCCTCTTTTTGAGTTACATGACACGAGCATGGGGCATGCCCGCCTCATTTGTACACAATTTATTTTTTACCCACCTCATGCAAGGTTGGGTTCTACCAGTTCCTTTTTCCCTCTAATGGATCACTCTGAACGATCCCACTATTTCTCTCTCTTACAACAACACTCTCAAAATAAGAAACATTGATGGATTTCAGCTATACATATGCTCCTAACCTCATCCATTAGAGGGCATCTGTTATCACTGAAATTTCGTCTGCAAATGGTTACAAGAATTCAGCATCGTCAAACAGTTATGAAGTCATCCATGGACCTGAATTAACACAAAAGCATTCATAAAGGGTCAAAAACTATAAAAATAGTGAAAAAAATTAAGGGTGCTATGAAGACATTGGGCGCGTGCACACATGCACGAAACTGAAATGCAAGATTCGCGCACATGCGCACGATGCACGACTGTTGTCGCAAAAGGCCACGCACCTGAGAAACAATGCATTTATGAGAGTGCACAACCTCCCACCTACTTCTAGTTCAGCTTCCAAGTTTATTTGACACTCAAATCTGGACTGGATTTGACTAGATGGCTAGTCAAAGACCTAGAAATTCCCTAATTAGCCTCTTTACACACTACAAACTAGTTGAACAATAACCCAAAGGAATGATATAAAAAGGCCATGGATACACTTCATTTTTCAACGAATTTCATAGAAAACTTATGCTGCCATTATTCTCTTGAGGACTCTTCTATCCTTGCCAAGAGTATACTTGAATCATTGCTTTGGGCAATCCATCTCACCCCTTGATTGGATTAGCAAAGAATTCTTTCACGATTTGCATTTGCTTTTTCAAAGTTGTAAGAAGAGCTTACTTGTGGGGGTCCAAGAGCCCTCCCTTGGAGGAAGAAGGGACTCATAGTTCTCTTGCTTCTCGGTGTTTTCTTTCACTAATATCATCCTTATCATTGGTGACATGGGTCTCATTGTTTCTTTTGTCCTTATATCCCTATGTTTATAAATTTAGTTGTTGTTTTATTTCTTAGTTTATTTCTTAGTTGTTGTTTTGTATTTCTTTATCTAACCCTTTTCCTTGCAGTTGTCCTACTCAGTAAACCCAACTGAGCTTGCAAGCACCTCTATTTTTGTCACTAAGGTGACGAAAGAGGCGCAAAAATAATCCACACCAATTACGCTCCTCTGCAGTTCATATAGACACAGGGGAAATTACAGAATGATCGCCATCAGAAGTGGTCCACCTACCTACAATAGTTCCATCTCAAAATCAAGTATAAGACATGGATCTCAAATCATGTCATTGACTTCTTCAGTCGACCTCCCATGGATGCACTCACCACTATGCTCCATTCCTATGGACATGAGGCATATGAGTGGTACCAACTTTATCAACAACATCCATAATTCACCCTTAGTTATCATCTCTTCGTTACATGCGCGAGGATCACTGATTTTCACATTCCGGACAGACTATTATGCCATCTGGGCCATCTCTATGTTCCTACAAGTGAGAATGCAAATTCTATTTGGGAAGCCCACTACAGTTGGATGACAGGACATTTTGGTGTGGAGAAAACTATGGTCGTTCTTCATAAACATTTTTATTGGCCAAAACTTTGACAGGATGTCACCACGTATATTAGATCTTTCACTTCTTGTTCCATTTCCAAGCCAACCTTCAGGAAGCAAGGATTATACACCCCTCTTCCTTCTCTCGAGAAGCCTTGGGAATCCATCTCAATGTATTACATGTCTGGACTTTCATCCACCAAGAAAGAAAATGACTATGTATTTGTTGTTGTTGTTTGGTTTTTGAAGATGACCATCCACACAGCCTGCAAAAAGAATATCACAACAACATATAATTCCAATATATTCTTCAAATGAGTGTGGGTCCATTTTTGGATACCACAGACCATCATCTCTGACCATAAAAATAGGTTCCTCAACACATTTTGGTCGATTCTTTGGTCACTTTTGGACACCAAGCTCACTAAATCCACTACTTTCCACCCCAAATAGACAGCCACATAGAGGCCTTCAATCAGATGATTGTGCACATCTTATGCATGTACAACTCTAAAAATCCACGTGCATGGGATGAGAGTCTCCCCTATGTTCAACACAGTTACAAAAGGGCTCTCCATAGCTCCATCGTCCATAGCCCATTTCAGGTGGGGTTGGGATTCCAACCCTTGGGTCCCATTCATGTTTCACTACCTCTTGCTACCACACAAAAGGACTATTCCCATGTTCATTCTAAGATAGAAAAAGCCACCATATTCATTGAGAAGATTCAGCACATCCGCAAATAGGTCCAAGATATTTTACATAAATCCAATGCTAAGTACAAACACACCATGATAAACACTAGGTATCGCACCAATTTTAGGTTGGAGAAAAAGTATGGATGCATTTTCAGAGGTAGCATCTCACACGGTGTAGTAACCTAATTTGACAAGCCTAATAAGATTCATAAGTTTAACCATAAAAAGATTTTCAACGCCTAGGCAATTTCATTTTTTTTTAGCATATAAGCAAATTCAACAGCATGATGTTAACTACATAACACAACATAAACATGAAAAATACATACCTCTCACTGATGTTATTCCTCCAATCTCTGTCTGACCTTGCTGCTCTAACCAAACTCTACCCAAAATCGAATCCTTCCTCCCTGCCAGCTAGGAACAGAGCCTATTTGGCTCCCTAGCTCTAGAATTCTATGAGGATTCCTGGCCCTCGAGCCCAAAACTCCCAGCAACCTGGTGCACCCCTATAATAGTCCACCCAAACTCCCCCCTAGAAAATACAAAACCAAAAAACACATATAGTCCCTAATCTCCAAATGTTGCCTTCTTTCCCCAAATTTCCAAAAGTCCTTCTCCCAAATGCCTCTGCCTCCTCATATCCCCTCCATTCATCACCTTCTCCCTTCCTTTAATGCCACCCACCTTACCCCTCCATTGAATACCTTATCCCTCCATTCAATACCCTATCCATCCATTCAATGCCTTATCCTTCATACATTAAGTTTCCTAATAAAATAAAAATGATTAATCTTTTAATTTGTTACCCAAACCTTAAATGAGTTAGTTAATTAATTAATCAACAGATATAAACAAAAAATAAATAATTGATTAATATTATTAATAAATAATCATTGTTTAACTAAAATACATTAGGACAGTTAATTATTTAATTAATTATACATGATAAACCTTAAGCAATCATTTAACTAGGGTTGTTACATACACCCACCCTTCAAGAAACTTTGTCTTGAAGTTAAAGTATTTTATGATACAAGGGAAAAGAAACACGGTTCACACATTCATAACAAATAACCATCCTTATTAGTAAGTAAGCCAAGAAACTCATTCATACTAGTGTACATGTGCAAGAAATGCATGGGTAGCTAGTACATACAAGTCTCATTCATGTACTAATATCAATAACTATCATCTCTATAGTAATTTCCATATGCATCCAATCCATTCAACAAGACTATTCATTTTATAAAAGACAATAAACCAATCAAATGTTTGTGAAATCCTTTAATTTCAATTATCTAGCTCAACAATGTTATTTAGACAATTGTAGTTTAGTTACATAATTATGAATATTCATATATATATATGGATTTTCTTTTCAGAAGGAAAACAATAAGTTCCAACATAAGACAAATTTCCATACACTCTCAACTAATTCTACTCATCCTTCCTCCCTAACTTACTTCCATCTTCCATTCCTATCCTTCCTCTGTTGGACTATCTTGGAGCGTCAACTATATTGACCTAACTCTAAATAGAACCCATAAGTGGAAGTGTCACTAACTTGACGAAGCTTCCCTAGCAGGCAACTGAGAGTCATGATCACACGTCTAGGGGAGCATGAGCTAACATTGTCCTTCCATGACTTCAGGTTTCGCAGGATACACAGTGGGAAATTCCTCCACCCCTCCTAATAGGACTAGGGTCCACACCCTACAATGGAATATACAGTGGCACCATGTTGCTAGGAGTTTTGTCATAGTCTATTCGGTTTTGGGCAGTCTCACCACCTGAAATCTTGCACTGGTCTACATATCATAGGAATTCATCCAAACCAATATAATGTTACATACAAATATTCATACCATATTGTTTCTCGGCCAGTGGTCATGACAACCACTTTCATCATCATTGTCCCTTAGTTATTTCATAGCCCATAACCTGCAGATTAGTCTGTAACACAAACTCATACATTTCTATGCATTATCATCATGTAATTGCATACAATCATAATTTAAATTCAGTATCCGCATACCAACTTCTTTAACATCAAAGTTTTCAAATTAGAAATAGATCTCATAATATCCCATAATTCAATTATCGACACCCATTCATAAAATTATCATCTACAAAATAGATTGCATCATATCCAACATCATTCTAATAGCATTTCAACCTTCATAGGATTCTCATTCACACAATATGTCGCATCATATCCATCATCATCAATAACAATTAGACATTCATAGAATTTACATTCACATAGTAGATCACATCATATACATCATTATCGATAACAATTAAACATTCATAAAATTTACATTCTCACACTATATCGCATCATTATCCAAATACATTTAAACATTCATAAAGATTCATACATCTTAAAAGTTCAAGTGTATCATTTAATAGTTTCACTTGTGATTAGAAAATAAAAGTGTTTAGGCCTCAGGTAAGCCTGGTTGTCTAAGTCAAAAGGTGGTGTTACATACACCCAACCTTCGAGAAACATATTCTCGAGGTGGTCAAAAAAGTGAGGGATGGTCTCGTCATAGTGTCTCGGTGTCTTCCCAAGTAGCACATCCTGGACGATACTTGTCCCATTGGACCTTAACTTGGTCTACCAGACGGTTCCTGAGCTGTCGGACTCTACGGTACAATATTCATAACGGTTCTACCATGAGAGTTCCCATGTCCGATACCTGCAATTCCTTCCAATTTAGCTTATGTGATTCATCAACAACATAATGATGTAGAACATATACATGAAAAACATTATGAGTTTTATGAAGGTGGGGTGGTAGTACGAGACGAGTACGAGACGATAGGCAACGGGCCCAATTTTCTCTTGGATTCTAAATGGTCCTATAAATCGAGCTAATAACTTTGTCCCCTTCCTAAACCGCATGGTACTCTTATTAGGCCTGATACGAATGAAAACCTGGTCTTCCACTTCATAACTTCAGTTGGTCCTGTGTGCATCCACATAACTTTTCTACCTATCTTGTGCTTCCTTTAGTCTCTGCCTAATCTGAGTCACATGTTCCTCCATCTCTTTAATCAATTCTGGCCCAGCTATTACTCGATCTTCTAATCTATCCCAACTCAACGACGTTCTGCATGGCCTTCCATACAGAGCTTCGTAGGGTGGAATTCCGATGGAGCTATGGAAACTATTATTGTAGGAAAAATATACCAAAGGTAGGTACTTCTCCCAATGGGTTTGATTATCCATGACATACATCCTAAGAATGTATTCCATGACTTGATTTACTCTCTTGGTTTTCCCATCTGTTTCAGGATGATAAGTTGTGATTAAGTTCAACTACGTCCCCAAAACTAACTACAAACTTGTCCAAAACCTAGAAGTGAATCTGGAGTCCCTATCTGAAATGATCTTCTTAGGTATCTTGTGCAAATGGATGACCTCACTTACAAACACACGTGCCACATCAGTGACATCGTAAGTGTCTCTAACCGGAATAAAATGAGCACACTTGGTTAACTTATCAACTATCACAAGAATGGAATTGTGTCTATGACATGTGAGCAGCAACCCCACCACAAAATCCATAGAGATGACTTCCCACTTGGACATAGGAACATCATGTGGTTGTAGGAGGCTTGTCGGGTGATGATGGTCGGCTTTCACTTGTTGACACTCTAGGCATTTGGCAATGAAATGGACTACATCGCGCTTCATGCCTAGCTAGAAGAAGAGATTCCTCATGTCTGCGTACATATTCTTCACACCAGGATGTGCACAATAAAGTGCTCTACGGACTTCCTTCACTATGATGCTTTGAATATCCCCATCTTCAAGGATGTACATCCTTCCTTGATATCTCAATAGTCCATCTGCTTCCAGACTATATCCTTCATATTTTGGGTCTAATTTCCTCCCACTCTGGAGGTTTGTAGTAACCTTTAAATACCAACTGTCTCCTTGTAGTTGCATCAACACACGTTTCATTAGATTGACCTTTAAGGGTACCAAGGATAAGACATGTGGTCTCCTACTCAAGGCATCTGTGACCACATTTTCCTTTCCCTTGATGTATGAAATACCAAATTGTACTCACTCATAAAATCACTCCATCGCCTTTGTCAGGCATTCAGATCCCTTTGAGTGAAGAGATGTTTCAAACATTGATGGTCCGTTTTGAGCTCAAAGTTTCACCCCACAAGATAGTGCCTCCAAAGTTTCAGAGCTAGCATTATAGTTGCCAACTCTAAATCATGAGTAGCATAAAGCTCTTCATGTTTCTTAAACTTCCTTGACACATAAGCTATCACTCCTCCATCCTGCATTAGCACAACCCCCAAACCTTGCTTCAAGGCATCCGTACAGCCTGTGAAGTCCTTTTCCATATCTGACACTCGTAGAATTGGCTCACTAGTTAGTAACCTCTTAAGCTAGATGAATGCACAACCACATTCTTCTGTCCATTCATACCTGACCCCCTTGCACTGCAAAGTGGTGATGGGTTTTTCTATTTTAGAGAATCCTTCCACAAATCTCTGATAATAACCTGCTAGCCCCATGAAGCTTCTCACCTCATGGGAATTCTTCGGCACTGGCCACTCCATAATGACCTTTACCTTTTCTAGGTCCACGGAGATTCCTTCACCAAAAATGATATGACCTAAATAATGGATCTCTTTCTGGAAGAAGGAACACTTCGACAACTTCCCATACAATTTGTTCTCTCTAAGGCAGGATAACACCACTCGTAAGTGCTCCTCATGCTCTCTTTCATTTTTTGAATAGATGAGGATGTCCTCTAGAAAGACTTGTACAAAATGGTCTAAGTACTTCTGGAATACTCCGTTCATGAGGCTCATCAATACTGCTAGTGCATTGGTCAATCTGAAAGGTACTACGACAAACTTGTAATGTCAAAACTGAGTTAAAAAGGCAATTTTTGGGATATCACCTTCCTTAATCCTTAACTGGTGATACCCTGATCGCAAATAAATCTTTGAGAATACCGCAGCTCCTTTCATCTGATCGAAGAGGTCATCTATTCGCAGGATTGGGTACCTATTTTTCACTATAGCACGGTTCAAGTCCCTGTAGTCTATACACAATCGTAAGGAACCATCTTTCTTCTTTATAAAAATTACTGGTGCACCCCAAGGTGAGACACTAGGCATTATTAGCCCTAAGTCTAGTAACTCTTTCAACTGCATTTGCAAATCACAAATTTCTGGTGTTGTCATTCGATACAGAGTCTTGGAAATTGGTTCTATACCAGGTTTTATCTCAATAGTAAAATCAAGCTCCCTCTCAGGAGGTAACCCTGGTAACTCATTCAGAAAAATATCCTTAAATTATGACAATATTGGGTATTGATCTAAGGAGGGTCCCTTCCTTTCATTCATTGCTTCCACTACATATAGTCAAAACTCTTGCCTCAAGCATCGCTTAACCTTCATATTTGAGATAAAGCATAGAGACACCTTTCTCCGTACACCCTGGATCTCTACTGGACTTCCTTCATCGTCAACACAAAGCACCCTTTTTGCGAAACAATCTACCATAGATCGATGGGATTTTAACCAATCCATTCCAATGATTAGGTCATACACCCTGAGAGAAGTAATGTATACCTTCAACCTGGTAGAACACACTCCCAGGTCTACTATACAATTATCAATGCTAGGTCCTACCGCTTGTTTTTCCCCCGAAGCTATCTCGACTTGTTTAAAGTCATCGTGCTCGTAGGCTGCCAACCCACTCTTTTCTAATGCAGATGGTGAAATAAAACTATCTGTAGCACCAAAATCAAATAACATCTTAACATTGATATGATTTAGCATACCTGATGACTCCACCACCATGGATTGATGTTTTTCCTGGGGATTATTAACCGTTGCATAAATCTGGTGGTTGCCACTTGCTCTTCCCATCCGGGCCTTTCCTTCTCTATAAACAAATCCTAATTGTAACTCTGGGTAGTCACGCTAGTAATGGGGTCCTCCGCATCCCCAATAGGTAACACGATATTGAACATGTGCATTGTTCTGTTACTGTCTTTGAAATTATTTCCTTCCCCTGGAACCCCTACCCCTACTAGTTTCTCCCTGAGATGGTCATGGACCTGCCTACGTCATTGGTGATGAACAGGATGCTACACTTGCTTCCATTGAAATCCCTATGGCTACTATCCTTAGTGTGACTCTATTACCATATGGAGGTGGCTTTGAGCCCCCTCCCCTAGGAAATGTCCTAGGGGACTTCCCCACGAATCCAGGATGATGTGGAAAGGTCGGACTCGTACCTTCGGTTAAGTTCATGTGTTCCTCTGCATAACGCGCATTTTCCACTACTTCTGCTACTGAAGACAATTTCCACATTCGTACCATAGCCCTTATCTTAGGGTTTAACCCATAGAAAAAGCGTTCTACCTATCATTGGTCATTATCCATGTAAGAGACATATATGACCAATTCCATAAACATGATATCATATTCTTCTATGGTCTTGTTTACCTGAACTAAGGCATGAAATGATCCTAGTTGTTGTTCCTCATAGTAAGCTGGAAGATATTTCCTTCAGAACCTGTCCTCGAAAAGTTCCCAAGATACAGTGTCTGGGGTAATATGCAGTTTCTTTTCCAGGTTGCCCCACCAGTTCAAGGCACTGTCTCTTAACTGAAAAATCGCTATCTTTGCCTTTGAAGTGGACGCATAGTCTCCTAAGGAGAAACACCTTGTCATGCCTTCCAACCATGCCTCGGCACGTTCATTGGCATGACCCCTAACAAACTCCATAAGTTTGATCTTCTGCATTTCTCTAGTGATGTCTTTGAGTGGAGGTCCTCCCCTGAATCCCTCGACGCTTCTGGATTACCCATTCTAGATGGTGGGGGCTCCACTTCGATCCTTGTTGGTTGGCACCCCTTTAAAGTCTCATTTATGGCCTCCAAATAGCGTAGTATGAGATCTAGTTCAGGCGATGGTGGTGGCGGCATTGGCAGTACCTACGACGATGCCCCTCTACCTCGATTTCCTCGAGTCCTAACCATCATCTATGATTTAACCTGCATCAACCAAGGTTGTCAGGGTGAGTTCAAGGATGTTTCACATTTGCACAACTTAAACTAGAAAATAGGGTTAGGCATAAGTTTTTTTTTACTTGTCTGTAAACAGATGTTACTCACTTTAGGGGAGGTGGCTAGGTTAAGGTTTAAGTGTCTAAGCTTGATGTTTTCACCTAAGAAAACTATTGACCCTCTCCCTAGTAGTTATGGTAGCACTATACCATACTTGACACAATGCATCAGATCCCTTATATGGTGTTTTCTATTATACCCCTATTATACCTTGACTATTTCCCATAACCTGCATCAAACTCCTACTACTCTACAAGGACTTTTAACCTGTAAATTATAAAGTTACACTATTACATTCATTAATCAAGGGGATATATATATGATTAATAATCATAGGTTTCAAACCCATTATTAACATTAAAATTTTATAATGTTAATACGTTGTGCACAATATGCTCCCATGCGGGCTTGGTGCTTGGCTCTGGCTTGTGAAATGGAATGGAAGGGCTCGGTGCTTGGTTCGATGGTTGTGGGCATGGAACTCAGTGCTTCGTTAACTTGGATAATGGGAGATTATACTTCAGGATAGTACTTTGTTACTATTGATAATTAATTTATTTACATATGAAATTATTTTGTAAAAGCAATATGTGTGGCGCATTGGTGTTTGGTCATTTCTTAAGGCTTGGGCTTGGTGGGTGGTTGTGGGTTCAAAACCCATGGACTCCAAAAAAAATAAAATTATAACCTTATTATTATTATATATATATATATTAATTAACACATTTTTATAAAAAATACCTTTACTCATTTTTATTGTTTATACATTATTCAGATACCTTTATTCATTTTTATTGTTTATCCTTTTTTTATTATTATTATAATTAACACATTTTTAAAAAAAAAAATTTATATGACTGGAAAAAACGTAATTTAAAAGAAATTTTAAAAGGAATTAATTAAAATAATAATAAAAAAATTATTAAATAAGAGAAATTTTAAAAGAAAATAAAAAAAAATAAACAAAATTTTCTTTTTATATTTGAAGTCGGGCATCGTGGGTGCATGAGGTCCACGTTCCCTTCTTCCCAGGGCTCTCATCCTCAACCGTAAATTACTCTTGCCTTTATCTCCTCGAACCCTAGCCTCACTCGACCCTTTTCATTCTCGTTTTATTTTTCCCTTCAAATGCTCTACAAAGGTGAAGGATGAGGCCGGCAGCCATGGCCATCCCTCTGCTCGGTCGACCCTGGTATCCATGAGTTCTAGGAATGGAGGGTGCATTGAGCATAGCGACACGTTCCCTCTTCTCCTCGGTGGCTTGGCATTTGACTTGGGCGTTGGCTTGTTTGTTGTATGATATTGCGTGGAATTTTATGTAATAATTAAGGTTTGGGTCTCAGGCCCAATATTACATATTTGTTTTACACTTGAATGTATTCTCCCCTTGTGGTCTCTCCTCCTCATGGTTCCTTCTACGTTGGCACATAGTAGTGCTCTCTCGTGGGCTTTTCATTTTCATTTTTTGTTGAATAGCAGTCCCAAATATGGTTTGGGTCCTCTACATCTGCAAGTTTTTCTTCTGTTGAGTATGGGCACAGTTTAGTTTTATTTCTGGATTCCATTAATGCACTCTGTTACATCTAAATACAATAAAGATATTAGTTTTGAAAGATTTCACGTCCATTTGCTCAGTGGAAGTAGTTTGATTTACTGGTTAAGTATTGCAGGTGTATAGATAACCTATCGGATTTTTGGATATTGTTTAATTGTTGTTTAATGGCAAGGAGTATGAGAGCCTATCCATTACAGAAATCTTATGGGCAAATAGTCATACCAAGGGGTTTGTAGTTTGTAGTCATATGCGTAATGCAAAAAGAATATCGCCCCTTGGGCTCCTCCTCCATGTGAATTTGGTCGGTTCTTAGTTTGTGGCTTTGGTGGAACGATTAAGTTGTTGTCCTATATATAGTAGGTCAGGGGCTATATTCCCACTGACTGCTATATACGCATGGCTTCTTCTCCTCCTTGGTTGTGTTGTGCACATTATGAAACATGTGGGTGTCTCCTCGGCCCGTAATGTGTGTGGTGCCTGCCTGCTACCTTAACTCTCAGTGCGCATAGCCCAATAAAATTTATCTGGGATATGAGTCATGTGGAAAAGTAATGGCTTAGAGCTTGCACTTGGATCTGGTGGCTAATATGTTGGAATTGTGTTTGACATGTGGACTCGGAGTTTGGATTTGGTATATGCACTGGTTTGATGTATCGTGGGCTCGACGTTGGGGTTTATGTCGCGAGCCAAAGTCTGCCCTCCTGTGGTCTCTTCGTCCATGTGGCCTAGTGCCTAGCGCGTTTTGTTAGGATTTGGTGCTTGATGAGTGGCTCTCGGTCCCTGGATAGCCCTATCTTATTATGTTGTTAAATCTCATTTGGGTTGGCTAGAATATACTATAGGTAGATTTCTAGGCCTACATTTTCATTGCTCAGCTCAAAATATGTTGTTTATGCTACTAACAGTAAGTTATCATTGAATTCTTTGTATCAACTCAAGAAGGCATGTTGAAATCTTTTATATTTTCTGCATAGAGTGAGCTTTCACTTGTGGGTTTGCGTATATTTGGCCTCATTTTATGCACAGGTTAGTTTGTAGGCTCAAAACCCCACTTGGGTAAGTTCAAAATCACTAGTTTTTGCAGAATACCAAGTCATCCTGGCATAACCCATCTCAATCCACTTAAATCCATCGGTTATGTGGCCATTTTTTTTTTTCTTGCAAGTATGTTTTTCTTCTTTCCTGAGGCTAGATTTTTAGAGCCCATAGTCAATTGGCTCAGTAGAAAATTACATATTTTTTTTTGTTTTGTTTCTATACTAGGTCCGACCCTTCTCTTTTGGCCTGGATCTACTACTAGTTTCCCATCCATGTATGTGACACATGGCAAAACGGTTGACACATATGCTTTTTAATGCAGAGGTTGTGGGTTCAATACCAATTGACCCTCCAAGTCTTACTAAATTTATTTACTTGTTCCTCATCTGAGTCTTATGAAATTTGCTAATATTTCCTCATCTGACTTGGGTTTTGTACGTGTGGTGATTTAGGGTTTCCAAGAGAAATATTGTCATAGTTCTAGTATGCAATTTGAAACATATCCCATGGATTTTACTCCTCTCTTTGGTTAATGCTTAGTATTGGGCATTGGATTTGGTGCTATGTGTGTTATGTTGGCTCATGGACTTGTAAGAATACAAATAAAGGATAGGGCCCAGTAATACGTATCTCATAACCTTGGATGCAGCCTCTACCTTGGCTCAACTAAGGATTGGATTAGGTATAAAACCAATATATTTTTTTTAAAACAGCTAAAAAAAATTGGAACGCTTGAACAATATTCACACATAGGGATTATATATA
>JZKD02S1960303.1:283560-317283 GCA_000966675.3 Picea glauca | reverse complement strand
GAGGTTTATCCCTCCCTTTACATTTGGAAGTTGTAGCTACCTTTGGAAGTCATTACTTCCCTTGAACAATAACTATTGATTATTTCTCATATATTGTGCATGGTGTATTTTGGTGCATTGGTGTAACTCTTATACTATTGTTCATTGTCACATACCCACTATGGAAAATCATTATTTTTCATTGATTTCTCAATGATCAGAATCCATGAAGTCCTACGGGGCTTAGCACAGGATAACTCTTTTCTTTTTCCACCTGCATGTGGTTGTAGTTCACGACTATGGGCCGAATCAGCACAACGTCTTTTCGCACTTCGCGACTCAGTGCTACCGGAACGTCGAGTCGCTCGACTCTGCAAACCCCGAAGCTTGAAATAGTGAAATTACGAACCTCATTGGGGCTAGCGAGGGGCAAGTTTCTCTCTTGGGGTCTTGTCTACGTGACCCTATACTGTGTCCACGCGCTTAAGCCAACCAAGAGCTTATCGGCTTTTTGCAATTTGGGGAATCGTGATACACGACTTCTACCTTTCCTCATTCAAATCCCCGAAACTTCCAAGGTCTCCAAAGTTTCCCTCCAAAGGGAGATCGATGGTCATAAGCCTCCCCTGATCCAACAGTATGGATCCTTTCGGGGTTTCAGTACTCGGGAGTTCGAAATGCAACGACTCCAAGACTCTTCGTCATTCAAATCTTCGAATTCCGATATGGAAAGTCGTGTAAGAGATCGATGACTCTTAGGAGCGTGGATTCAATGGTCCATGGGATTTTGGGTATTGGGATTTTGTGACTCGCAAAGGCAAGGTTTTTTGCCTTTTGGTTCCCTGGATGCCGAAACACCGAAACGTCGATCGACAGCCGCGTGTCCCTTCGATGGACGGTGCCGACCCTCAACCAAGATCGACGGTCGTGGTCTTTTTGGGATGATCAATGGTCACAATCAAATCCCAACTTTTCTCAATCTTAATCACACCTCAAGCCATTTCGAGGCTTCAGTGATCAGAATTTCGTGACTCGCGAAGACAAGGGTTATTTTCCCTTTTGTTTCTCGGGTGTCAAAACGTCGAAGTACTTACCAGTGGCCATGTTTGCTCTATAGATGGACGGTCCAGGTAATTCAGTGGACCATGGGGTCTTTGGTCCCGATTCCTTCATCTTTTGCAAGGGAAAAAGGGGGTTGTGGGATTAATGCCTGCGTCTCTTTCTTAAATCAAATGGTCATTACAGAACCTAGGATCCTCTGAAGGGATCTTGTTTGTGCATTTCTTGCAAAGGCAGAGAGGGGTTGAGGAATTATCATCCACGTGTCCTCCCTCAGATGAATAGTCCACGTTGTTTTGCAATTTCGCGACTTGCGACCCCCAGTGATGAAAATCCTTTGTCAACTCAAACCCTCGGTATCCGAAATACTGATGGACTCTCAATCTCCACCATGTGTCCTTCATGGATGGATGGTCTAGATCTATATCGGGACATTCACCATGGAGTGTCTCGATCCCTTGTCATCGGGACTCCTGGAATCCTGAATTCTAGATCCCTGATATCGACTCCTCTCTCGGGACTTTCTCCCTTGTTCACAAGGGCTTAACCCTCATGCATCTCTTAACAGATCCAACGACTGTTGGTTTTTTCTAGCTAAAATATGACAGCTCATATCTGTCCCACATCGTACACTCTCCCACTACTCTCTGGTCATGGAAAAACCAACAGTCCAGATACTCCCACAGACCTTGGGGATCTACAGTCTCAATTTCCTCGCTATTCACAAAGATAGAGGAAAAGGGGCAAGGTATGTAACACCCTTGTTTCTTTCGTCAATCTAACAGTCGTGAATGACCACAGATCTTCCAACGGGATCTTGTCTGTCGATCGATACTTATCCCTACGCTACTACTTCAGGATTTTTAAGAGGGTCATTCCTCCTCGTACAGGGTTGTTAAGACTTGTGCATTCAAGTCCTTTTTCCAGGTTCTTGGTAAACCTTTCCAAGGGGGGAATCTCTATGAAGAGATCTATTTCAGGGCATTCCTGGAGACAGATAAGGGCAAACAAATTCCTAAGAACGGACTGGAAGTCTGACTTGGTTCAACTTATGCATAATTAAATTCATTTATCAACATAAGCCATGCGTGGTTTTTCCATATACACATACAACTACCAGTACTGATCAAGACACCATATAGACATTCTTATAATGAAATCATTCACAATTTCACAGCTTATGATCATAAATGTCAGCATACATATATTTCAAGATGCCAAAGGCAAAACACTTATCATAAAGTAACACCAAGGGTTATGCAACTGCTGAGAGGGGTGCTTGTTTCCATCGAACTGTAGGCTCAGTGACTCCCAGCGGATTTACCACTAGCCACTCCCGAGCTGAGACCACGATGTTGTGAGACTGCGTCTTTGTTTGCCAGTGACCAAGAGAAAGGGTTACTATCCTTCCTCTCTGCTATCACCCACTCTGTATATAGCTAGAGTTCTCTTTCTCCCCTCGTGTCTGCCCCGAATCGCTTCTCCTCCCACGCCTTATCCTCTTGCGAGGTTGTGTGTGGCGTGATTTCCCTCGCGCTGGTCAGGCCTGACGGCTCTACAGATGGCCGGTTCACCTCCCCATCCCTCATTAACTCCTGAGGATCCATCCACCTACCAGCCTACAAGACATTTAATCCGAGGCCAGCGAGCCGCTTTTGGTTCTCCGGGCCAGTGGAGTCCAAATACGGTATTGATTTTCGGTGGAAGTTAATGCCACCTTTCCAAGTGCCTTCCACTGCCTTTCTGCAGCCATCATGGTCTCTTTTTCAACATATCCCCTCTCAACAGTCCTGCAATATAAATTCATAACATTATTCACATTCATCGACCTTTTCCACAAGGTCCATTCACATCACATATTCACATTTCTGAGTTTGCAACAGTTCTTGGCCAGTCCAGTTATTTTTACAAACTGGGGGAAATAGGGTGTTACATTCATTTATCATTGGATATAATTTAATGGTTTAAGTATAGGTTGAAAAGGTTTTTAAATTGTACTTGATACGGATTCACCCCCCTCTCAGTATCAATAGACTTTTGGTGTTTCACCTCATAGGGTTAGGTTTTTGGATGTCTAGGGTTTTTGTATTCTTGAGTAATATCAATAAGGTCTCTTGAGCCTCATTGTGATTATTATGCTCAGACGGATGTGCATAGTAGCCACATCTCTTCTTAGAGATAACTACCACCATTCGAGCAAGTGTTTAAGTTCTGCAGTCTTACAGTTCCAGCCTATTTCATTTATTCAATATAATATATTGTTCACTGGATATTTGTATTGTTCTTTATATCTCTATGTTTATTATATTTAGTTTATTAATCAGTTCGTTCCATTCCTAAATGTGAATCAAATTAGCAGTGGAATTACCTTTTTCAAGTTTGTTGACATGTTCCACTTTCCTTGTCAAGTTTGAATTACATATTTGATTCTTGTTTCATGTACGCAAAGTCACATATAATTTTGAATAGTGTGAAACTTCTCATATGTTAAGATCATAAATAAAGATAAACGACATGTAACTATTGAGGAACTTTATGCCACCACTGGTGACAAAATTAGACTTTATACTTTTCATTTCAGTTACACAATCTTTAAGTAATGACCAGAATGAGACTTTAGTTACGCTGCATTTCAGGTAAATGCCTTAAAATGATCATAAAGGGTGCATGCACACACAACATATAAAGCACACAACTCTATGGATGGTAAAAGGGTAACACTTTTATTAAAAAAAAATTATAGTGGGTGTGGAAATGTACGCTGCATTTCAGGTAAATGCCTTAAAATGATCATAAAGGGTGCATGCACACACAACATATAAAGCACACAACTCTATGGATGGTAAAAGGGTAACACTTTTATTAAAAAAAAATTATAGTGGGTGTGGAAATGTGAAGTAAATTTTCAATGTATAAGTTAGCTCTCATAAATATTTTGAATTTTTATTATTATAAACTTAAATACAATTTTTATTAATATAAATATAAATACAAATTTTAAATATTAAACATATTCAGTTTATGTCTAAACATGTTTTAGAGCTGTGTCCTTCAAACATAACTAAAAACTGTATCAATCTCTTCTTCAAATTTGATAATTAGAATGAAAAAAATATATTATTCATCAAAATTGGATTTGATATTGGATTCGATTCCATCCACCATATTCCTTTTCTAACCATTGAGCAAGATGAAATTTAAATTCATCCCTATCCAACGACTGGCTACGGGAAACATTATTACTGTAAAACCTTGGATGAGGATTTTTCTTAGGACTGAAAAATCAATATAGATGTTTTCAGGTTTATTTCATCCCCTCGATCAGGACAGGACGATACTCAGTATTTCGATTAGGATGTTTGTTCAATTTCAACGATGGATAAACATGTCAATTAAATAAAATTCAACTTTAATAATATTAGTAAATTAAATTTATATGTAATTAGTTGACCATATAAATTTAATTTACTAAATATTAGTTGACCAATCTCATAAATATGTAATTTAATATCAAAAGTGTAAAATTTATTAAATTTATGTTTAACTTACTATTCTTATGTCTTTTGATTAATATACGAGATATTTTTAAGATATCTTATTTTGTTATATTTTGTGCATGTGTTTTATTATGGTAGTTATAGGTATTGTTTCATATGCTCAAGGATCAATTTGGTGGATTATAATTGATTTGTAGAAAGGGACATATAGATTAGAAATTTACTCTTAAAAGAAATGGATGTGAACTTTAGAAATTGCTCAATAATTGTTATATCAATTAATTGTAAATTATTGAGACTCCTCAAATACAATTATCATTTATTGTGTGATAAAAGTTAGAGTTTATTTGTTTTATAGAAATTTGTTGAAATGAAAACCCCTTAATCATGGAATCTACACCAAATTAATCTCTCTTTTTATTAAAGGGAAATGTAAAAAATAGAGAATGGGAATATTTGTTGAACATAATTTCTAATTGAACAAATATATTTTTCTGTAATATAAAGGGAAATATACTACTAAAAAAATTGAGAATGAGAGTATTTTCCCAACACATATATTGAATGTGTGTGTGTGCCCGCACATGGGTGTAAACTAGAGAATTTGACCTAATTACATTTACGCATAATAAATTATTCACAATGTTGATATACTTTGCCATTAAAAAATGAATGATTCACCTACTTTATAATGGATATTAACTACATTATCTGCCTCACTATATACACTTTAGGATAAACATCACATCCTTAAATTTTTCCCTAACCCATCCTCATTAAGCTTGTCCACATCAAGCGTTTCCCAAACTACCTCGTCAAGGTTCAAACATCTACCATGGTTGGAACTAACTAAAACCCATCCCTCCCATATATGGCGATATTAAATTTTCCCCATTTGACTAATATCATCAATGATCATATCTTCAATGATTCCAAATAGCATATTATTCCAAACAAACTTCCTTTCAACATCCCAAAGTTTGAAGAGTTTACAAGAGAGGTTCCATCCAACCATATCATATATTTTCACCCATGGTGTTGATATAATGTCATCACATAATATTAATTTAAGCCTAGGTTATTTCAATGCACCCTCACTGGAGTCATGGTGAAATGATATATTGATCAAGTGGCTAATCCTCATGCAACTTTTTAGTCTATAGCTAAGGCTTTTCTTACAATATTTCAATTACATGTTCATCATGATGCAAGAGATGATATTCTCACTAGTTTCCATAAAACTACATCCGCCCATATCAATCATCACATTTATGGGTGTTTTAGGATATGTATCTTATTTAAGATTGGACTCTAAGTTCCAAATCCTATTGGATTTGTTTTTGAAGTACCTTATCCCTATCATCACTAAATATGTGGTTACTACTATGCCTGAAATAGAAGAAGAAGTTGTTCTTAAGGTTTGACGATTTGACATTATCTACACCTAGTTTGGGTATTTATACAGCATTGTTATTGAAACTCCACATACTTGTTTTATTGAAAAAATATGATGAGGGAAATTTCCTAAGCCTCTAGTCAATTTGGTCAAATGGATTTCTCTTTTCATAATAGCATGTATGGCAACCATCACTATAAAACTAACAATTTGTATGGATATCATTCATATATCCTCCACGTATGTCTCATATTAATCCCAATGTTTTGTATGATGGGTTGCACCTGTCACATTTTGGTGGTCGCACCTCTTATGCAAGATCTCATGCACCTCTACATGCACATAGATGCTTGTGTAGTATTCTGCATTCTTGTAATGACACTTCCACATCATATGGTCCTAGAACCTCTTTTGGTTCCCCCCATTATCCAAATCCATATTATCCTTTTCCTAGTTCTCCGCCATGATATTTGGCCCCTCAAACCCTGTTTCCTTAGTATGAAGTCAATCTAGTTAAACTTGATCCCCCCCAATATGGTTAATATTTTTCCCAACAAACATGATTAAACCCAAAAGGTCACTAAATATGATGAAGAAGAACAAACAAAATAATAAAGCGTAGAACCAAAACCGAGGGACTAGGGGAAATCCACCCAATCCACCTAATAATCCTAGGGTAAACCCCAATATCAAAAATCAAAACCAATATCCCATCAATCCACTCAAGAAAGTGAATGATAACTAGCTTAGGAGCTATCACCCTTGCACTTTTTATAGCACCTACAATCATTACACTCATCACTTGCCTCACTTACTACAATGCCCCAATGATTGGATTTTTATTATTAGTTTTCACTAATAATCAGATGGTGTTTTCTAGTGATCATACCCTCATTGATTTATTATATTGATAGATATAGATATCTATGTGATTACTTGGATTATGATGAACATTGATATTCCTTTATGATTTACTTAACACTTGTATTCTTGATAATATCTATGTAACATTTATGTTCTTTGATGATGATTTAGTATTGTTAGTCCTTGTAATGATATGGTTGGATATTTATATCAATTCTTGATTATCATGCATGTTGATGTAACTTCATGTTATGATTCTTTTGATTTGTGATGATCAAAATGATGTTCCTTGTGAATTGGTATTATTGGAAGGATTAATCTATTATAGGTTAAGACATTAATGAAGCTATGGGTAAATGAACTAAAGGGAAAGGGACACATTTTAATGAGGAGGACCACCTAATCATATATCTTACTAAGCCTTGGGAAAGGGTACAAATGGAACTTTGGAAAATGACCACTAAATTAAACTAGGGTAGAAGAGATAAGAATACAGAGCTATAAATTATTTTTATCATATTACTTACACTTTTAATGTTACTCTTAATCCCAATTTCCCCTTTCATGAATTGGCAAGGGGAATAAGGAAGTATAAGAGCCAAATATGGGAAATTTTGTTACAAATGGGGAGGATTACAAAATAATTTCCTACCTTAGAGAAGGTTGTTTGGCCTAGGAGGAAATGCTCTGATATTTTACCAAACTATGTATGAATATATGATCATGAATTGTTTTCTTGGTGGAGAATATTATTAGTTTCTCTATCCTAGCCTAAGTGGATGAAGGGTTTGGAAGTGTACCTCCCCTTCAAGGATACTAAAAGTCATATTTTTTCTTGGCTACTTTTATTCCTTTTAGGCCCTTAAGATGCCATTTCCAGTGTGATTTTCTTCACAAGGGGATAGGATGGTAGTATGGGCCCTGGGGGTTCTGTAAACCAGGATCCTCTCTACCACACTAATTTTAATTAATTGGGTGTCTGATATGTGATGATCCTTTGGGAATTATGTGAGTTATTAATACCTAAATTTTCCCACCTCATTGATCTTTCACCTTGATCAATGGGGAAATTCCCATTGGGTGGAAAATTAAACATAGCTACACTTCCCCCCCCCTCTCCTCTTGGTTAACAATAATATTGTGGGAAAATGGAGCGTTAACTAGATCAACAGTATGAATTTGGTAAGATTTCATGTTTAAAGGATGAGGGTATGTAAGGTCATCAAGATGTTCATTGATACTTATATACCCTATTTGCAATAGTGTGTGTCTCGTATCCCTTGATTAATTGGTAAACTCAATTATACAACACCATTATAATTCATATTATGATATAGACCATTCACTGGAACATTTATAATTACCTCACATCACTCAGACCTAGATCTAATCATGCATAAACAAAACATCCATGGAAAATCACATAAAATGACACATTCAGACACATAATTTAACGTGGTTAACCTAATCCTTGGGCTACGTCCACAACGAATGACTTCTTTATTATTATTATTATTTGTGTAATCATCTCAGTCTTTTGCATTTCACTACAATATATACATCATGATATCATTCATCATCCAAACTACCCGCTCTCCAGTACAAGCCTCTCTCTACCAAACTCTCCCATGAACCTTCAAACATAGAATCTCTCTCATTCTCATCCTATTCTCTTAGAAACCTATTCTTCCCAACCCATTACATATTTATACATGGATTTTAGGGCTCAAAACTCTACTAGCTTGCACCAAAAACCTATGAAAACTAATTATGACTCATTACAACTCATGACAACACATATTTTGTGCATGAGTTTCCTACCTTTGTGCTTGCATGTTGCTTTTCCTTCCTTTTCTCTTGCATGTTTCTTTTATTGCTTTATCTCTTTGCTTTATTTGTTTTCTTTATTTGTTTGCTTTATCTTCCTATGCACGTCCAAATGAAATTTTATTGCACACTTTGATCCTGAATGTGATTTTATTGTGCATCTCCTCAACCCTTAGTACATTTCTCAAATTTTAGTCTAAAATGCTTATTCAATAGGTCCCCAACACTCACTTGTGGCTCATCTCGAGACACTCATGTATGTTGCATCACTCCCTTCCATGACTCCATAAATATTTACAATGTCTCTCTGGTTGTAGCAAATTCTTTCTTTGCCTCACCTTCCATCTCCAAGATTTCTTCTATGTCTCGTGTTTTTAGCATTGCAAGGTTCTCCTCGAAGTATTTCCTGGCTTTCTTCACCATGCTTGGCATCACTGCTAATCCACCTATTATATTGAGTGCATCATCATACATGGATTCCAATAATCGTGTGATATTCTTCTTCTCTACCCTCATATTCTCTATATTCTTACAATTCTTATGAATGGAAATACCCTTTCCCTGTCATCCCATGTGTTATTTTATAACCCTTCGAAAATTTTCCCTGTACATTCATGCCTGAACTAATGGTCTAATCCACTATTTGTGTACTCAATGCATGATTTAATGTTTCTTTGTTATCACATCTGCCACTGTATTTTTTCCTTGTACCACTAGTCTGTCATGATCCCTGATGGATTTTTTCATTTATGACTACACATCGTCTTTATGCCTTATCATTAATTCCTTTTAAATGTCATTTCCACCTTTTATTTCCTTTAACGGTCATTGTTCCTATTCTGCACAGTTTTTCTAGATTTTGCATGTAATCTCCCTTCTCGGCACATTGTCATCCATCTACATGACACACACTTCTTCTATGCACTTATATATGTCATTTTCAGTCTTATGGGACTATATTGAGAATCCTCCTCCTCCCCTTTTGTACATGGTATCTCTATGATTTGGAATACTATTAAAGGTCCTCTCCACTCATACACACTTCGTGACTCTCATTTCTTAGCCCCAATATTCAACCTCTTGTACCTTCCTCCACTCCGTAATACTACAAAATCACCTTCTTATTCTGGTATACATTCTTCATTTCTCTACATCCTTGATCCCTCCCTTTTGTATTCATCTCTTTCTTCCTTCCTTCGTACCTTCATATCTTCCCTTGGTAATCCCCTAGTTCCCCTATGTGAATGTAGGCCCTTAAAAATCAGATTCCACTGTCATCACAAATTTGTCACAGAACAACATATTTATCTAGGTACCCAATGATTTCATAAACCTTATGTGTGTACCCTTAAAAAAATCCCTCTCTCTCTGACACTATATGACTAAGTACAATCTACTGCAAATTTCGTAATATAATCCCCGGGTATGTTGTTCAACCAAAAATCAATTGTGCGAGAAATCTTATTACTTACAAAATTCATTTGTCTTACCTTTTAGAAATCCATTTCCTCAGTGCTACAATACGATATCTCCCATTATTCTCCACTAAACTTTCTAACCATTCTGTTAAAATAATTAGAAATTCACCAAAGAAAATCCCTTGGAGCTCTATAAACACATACCTTTGTAACCATTGTTCATGGCTCATTTGAGAGTTTATATTATCTCCTCAGGAAAACTCTCCTTCCTTCCTGTACAACCATTCAATGATCTCTTTCTTAGTCGACCTCCAAAAATTCCCTAAATCATAGATTTCGGGTCCCGACAGGGAAACGATTTGTTGGCCCACAGTTGTAAGACCCTAGGTTCATGTTATCTAACCAACAAAACACTTCAGATATGGGCCCTTTTGGCATCACCTACATGCAAGTGAAGTCTCACCCAAGGTATCTACTAGGACTGTCGGAACCAATTTTATGCAGGGATGAGGGGATGTGAGGTCATCAACATGTTCATTGGTACTCATATAGCCTATGCACAATATTTTGTGTCTCTTATCCCTTGATTAATTGGTAAACTCAATTATACATCACCATTATAACACAGATTATGACATAGAATATTCAATGGAACATTTATAATTACTACGCATCACTCAGAGCAAGATATAATCATGCATAAACAAAATATCCATGAACAATCACATAAAAAGACACATTCAGAAAAAGAATTTAATGTGGTTCACCCAATCCTTGGGCTACATCCACAATGGCTGGATTCTTTATTATTCTTTGTGGAATAATCTTAGGCTTGTACACTAAGCTACAATAGATACATTATGATATCATTCCACATCCTTCCTAGTCACTCTGTAGTGCAATCCTCTCTCTACCAAACTCTCCCCTAAACCTTCAGACATAAACTCTCCCTCATTCGCATCATAGTCTCTCAACAACCTATTCTTCCCAACCCATTACATATTTATCCACACAGTTTAGGGCTCAAAACCCTACTAGCTTGTCTCAAAACCCTATGACAACTCATTATGACTCATTACAACTCATGACAACATATAGTTCGTGCATGATTTTCCTGCCTTCATGCTAACATGTTGTTTTTCCTTCCTTTTCCCCTGCATGTTTCTTTTCCTTCTTTATCTCCTTGTTTTATTTTCTTTTTTTATTTCCTTTCTTTATCTCTATATGCATTTTGATCTTGAATGCACTTTTACTATGGATCTCCTCAACCCTTAGGATATTTCTCAAAATTTCATCCAAAATGCAAATCAAATACTTAGTATTAAAGGGAAAAAAAATAGTTGAATGGGTAAATTCACTTGGGTTCTTACAAAGTAGTATTAGAGCCCTCAAATTCCACAAATAGAAGCATTTGGGAGATATCAAAGAACTGATATTACATTGATTAACATGAGACAATAAATTATTAAAGGGTGAAAATTGAAAGTAATAATGACATTGATTGAATTATACTAATTGTTTAACATTACATTAACTAATTGTTTGTTATTATTTTCTTGATTTCCTTTTTATTCCAATTAATATTTATTAGTTGGTTAATTTATGAGTAAAGTTAATAGTTGCAAGTATTTATTTATTCCCTCAATTTCTTTTATGTTGTGTTAGTAACTACTTGAATATTAGTTTCATTGCTTAGAAGTAGAAATATTTAACTCTTGCCTTGGTTAAAAGTATAACCTACTACCTATTCATTCCACACTACATCAAATTACAACCCATTTGAATGTGACATAAAATTAAGTAAATCAAATAAAAAATTTAAACTCGAACAAATAAATCATGGTCCTAAAGGTGCATTAAGCTAATTAATTTAAATTTATGGAGATTGTGAGCTAGCACCAATAAAATGTGAACATATTAATAATTGGGTATGAACATCAATGTAAAAGGGAATAAATTGCTTAATAAGAACCCTCGTTTTCCATAAATTGAAACCCCGACCTTTTTAAAGGAAACTTAAGAAAAGATGAAAATACATTTTTTAACTTTTTGTAGAAAATAGTATTTCATTATGCATTGACGACTTGTTTTCTTTCCATTAATAAGAGAAATAATTTACATTTAATATCTATTTACAAAAGAAAAGGGGATATTGTGTGTGTTCATTTCAACATTATCAAAGAAATTGTGTGCATATAACCATGGATTAATGCATATAACCATGGATTACTAATGGGAACCATCCAATCCTCATTCACAATGGCAACGTAAACCCTTTCAAACTCGAGCAAACAGATTGTGGAAACCTCAACCCCCTTCCATTGTGTCATGTAAAATGATGGAAAGTGTACAAATGAAAAGTTTTATGTAATTCCAAGCAATTTGACTTAGCCGATCTATGTGTTGTATTGAAATGGTGTAAAATCCTTGTTATAAGGGTTACGATGTTCTAATTTTATCCTAATCGTCTGAGTATGTATATATATATTTCTATATATGGACTTATACATATATGTTAATGACCAATGGGTTAGTGAATGCATGTGTTAGTGAATGGACTTATACATAATATGTTAAAGACAACTCAAATAACATGTGTTGATTGTTTTTATTCAACTAATGCATGTGTTATTGAGAATCTTTTGGCATGCCATGCAGTTTGATGATGTTTCTCTCGCTTTAAATTTGATATGAATGGCTTTTTTTTATTGAAAAAGAAAAATTGATATGAAAAATATCTGTTGACATTCATTTTATCGAATTTTATTACATCAAGTTAAATATTAAATTTCGTTATTATTAAACTTTAATTGTCATCATAAAATATAAAAAAATTTAACTATTAACTTTATTTTCTTAGAATTTATATTTTATTTAATTTCATTTAATTATAATTTTAGGAATTATAATTCGAGTTAATCATTGAGTTTTAATTTTAATTGTCATTATATAATTTCAAATTCAATTTGATTATTGTAACTCATCGTGTGGTTATCTTAACCAAATCTTTTTTCTTAAACACCATATACAATAATGCAAGCTAAATATAAAACCATCAAACTACATATATAAAATACAACAAGTACGTAAATTAAAGGGGCTTGTGAAGGACCCATGAAACATATATCAACCAATATGTAATTAAATCAATGTAAATAGAAATATATACTTAAAAAATAGTAATGAGTACATGTAACCTTTAGCTAACACATGTCTAAGTGTTGAGATAGTCATTCTCTAGATTCCACCAACCAATCTTCAATCAATAGGTGGGAGAGATTGGACCAAGGGTCTATTTTTTTCCCAACCAATGCAACCACCTTCACAATTGTTTCCCCTCGAGCAGGTATTAGGCTCAATGAGGTGAGGATTTTTAGGGAACACAACATTCCCATAACTATAGGTTATGGGGTGCATGGATCTTACTTCCACCCTCATATAGTGATTGCAATCATAATTAGCAGTGGCATATTATAATGGGCCCAAAGAATGATACAAGGAGCCAAGCACAATTTGAGCTTAAGTACCCCTTCTTGGTTAGGTACACTCCCAATGCCTTAGTTTTTACATACTAGGTTAGAACAACCTATTAGGGGAAATTTGAGGTCTAAAATGGGTCCCCTAAGGAAACTAATAAAATAATAGTAAAAATATTAAAATAAGAGTTATGAATTTTCCAAGGGAAAGAAAGAATTATTTTTTAATTGTATTTTTGACTTATATCCTTACAAGTATACACAATTTCCAAGAGTAGGTACTTGTTGTAAGAAAAATTTAATTCTGCATCCAACGAGTATGCACTCTACATAATTTTGATAGAGTCATGAGATCAAATGTAAATGCATGAATAAATGTTCATATTGAATATCGTTGGTTCTTTTAAATTTAACTTTTATAGTGCATTTTTTATTTGAGGCCCATTTTTACCTCAAAATTTCCCTAATGAATACTTTTCTCAACCTAAAAAAAATCCAAATCACAAGTTCCAACATAACAACATTAAAATATCAACCAATTCCTCATCATCTAGCCACCCCTATCAATGGGAAAACAACTTATTTTGCAATTCTTTCCATTATAACATATTCCCAATATTTGGCTCTTGGCTTCCTCCCTTCTGATGCAAGGATGAAATTCTGCTCGAGGGTGAATTTATGAGTGTCAAGAATAAAGTAAAACTAAGTTACATCCCTTTCTCTTTTTCCTTTTTACTTATGTTAACTTTTGTGGTCATTTTCATAGGTTTTCCCTTCCCCATGGCTTCCTAATATAAAGTATATGATAGTAGTCTTCATTAAGTCATGATCCCTTCACTTAAGTGCATTTCCCCATATTATCGATTAGTTCCTCAACTTAAAACATGTTTATCTTTCAAAAATACCAATGTATATGTCACATTTTAATCATAAATCAATAAAAATATAAAATCAAGCACATTAATAATGAACATACATAATATCAACCTATTATCACAAGGACTAATCATGATAAAACAACATCAATATCATCAATGCTATATAGTTATCATCAAAAACACCAATGCTACATAAATAATCAATTAAGGAAACATCAATCCTCATTATAATCTTTTCAATCATTTAGATGTTTAGGTCCTTCATAACCAATCATCAATAGAAGCCAGAAACAAGAGGAAAACGAGTCCAAAACACCATATCCTATTAATTAAAACACAAAATCAACATAAGTATAACATCATGCAATATATAGGAGGTGTTAAATTAAATATTATCTTATAACGATTAATTGGATATTAGACTTAGGAATTAATTAAGTCATCTTGTATTTATATTATTTATGTTGTTATGTCTTATTTCTCTTTAGTGTGTTTCTCGATCTATCCCCCATTCATAAAGTGGATTGACTCGAATTTATTGTAATCCCATATAAGAAATATTTCAATTTCTTATTAATACACAATACACATAACTATTTTGATTTATCTTGGTTTCATTATGCGCTTGATTTCTATAATACAGTATCAATGACAAACATTCTAGAAGCCATATCAAGAGTCTTGGGACTTTGAAAGACAAGGTTTCAACTCTTTCAAGCTCAGTAGTTTAGGTGTCATCAAGTCTATGTGAGCATGAATAAACAAGGAATGTTGTGGGTAGAGATGGATCAAGGGATCACTATAATAACACATAAAAGAACCAAAATGGCTTCACTGAAACCATATTTTCCTAGATCTACATGTTTTGCGGTTATTTTGGGGTAGATTTATTATAAATATGCAAGTTTTCCAACATATTACTGTGTTGTTTTTCTGGTGGGGGTTACTTTTAACCTTCACCTATAACATCTTTACCGAAAATTATTCTAGAAGGGAGTCAAAAGTTCATAGATATGAACTAAAACACATGGAATCATCAGATGCTGACCATTTTTTAGATCAAGTTCATGGCTAGTATTGTCCTTTATAAACTTACCTGGAATTAAGTTAGAGGTAAAGACTAGGAAAATTTTGAAGAAAAAGACAAAGAAGTTTTGATGTTGATTAATTTTTCTATGACATATGATATTCTTATAGTAGTCGAGACATGTAAGAATTCATTACTGATCTGGATACATTTGAAAATTTTGCATGAGACGTTATGGAAAGGTAGAGGCTTCTTCCTGAAGAACATGTTGTTTTATATGATGACAGATGAGCATGCGTCACTCTAGGATAATTTGATTAAGATTAAATATATTCGAGAATAGTTGATGGCCACTGATAGGAATATGGAGGAGGAATACATGGTGGTAATCACCCTAAAAATTTTACCACGTTCTTATGAGAACTTTATTGAGACCCTAAAAATCACTTCCATGAATGTTGACCTGAAGTTTTATGATCTTTGAAATAATTTCTTACAACAAGACAAGTGGAAGAAACAGTTTGATGGTAGCTGTGACATAGAGGGTTCTATGGAATTATTTTCTACCAAATTAAAGAGAAAAGGTAAATGGGACAAGAAGACAATACAAAGCAGTGGTGAGGATGTCACCAAGGATAAGAAGACCATCAAATTCCATTATTTTGTCAAGGAGGGCCATATGAAGAAGCATTGAAAAATTATTTTCCTTGACCAAAAGTACAACCAGGGAGTGCCTCAGTAGTGGGATCATGTCACTGAGAATACAAAGGAGAAGGATTTTTCCTTCTATGCATTTATTGCCACAACACAAGAAAATCAACCCAAGTCATCTTCTTGGTTCATTGATTTAGGCGCATCATGTCATTTCACCAATATGAAGGCCTGGTTGATAAAGTACATGACTTGTTCTTCCAAGGATTCACTGATACTCATTGGTGGTGATCATGAGCATATAGTCATTGGCAAAGGAAATGTGCATATTTCCTTTGGATAAAAAATGATAATCTTCCTCAATGTATACTATGTGCCAAGTATGGAGATTAATCTTCTTTTAGTTAGCTATATTATGTGGCATGACCCTAAACTAGAAGTCAACTTTAGCAATCACGAGTGTTACATAGATGATAAGGAAACCAAGAATAATATTTCTCTTAATGTCGAGGACCTTGGATTGTTCAAACTAGTGGATAGTTGACAGGTTAGAAGGAATGCACTAGCAACCAAGAGTACATCATATAACAACACACTATGGCATTAGAGGTATGGGCATGTCAACTTGACCTATCTCTCCTAGCTGGAATGAGAGAATATAGTATATGGACTTGTGTACATTAAACACTAGATCTATGGAGTTTGTGGATATTTCTAAGAAGGGAAGCAACATAGAGAGCCATTTGATGAAGGAAAAGAATGGAGATCACAAAAATTCCTTCAACTAGTTCATGCATACATTTATGGACCAATGAACACGACATCAATAACTAGTGCTATACATTTCCTTTTGGTTTTTGATGATTATAGTAGGAAAATGTGGATGTATTTTTTGAAATTGGAATTTGAAGTGTTTAATGAATTTCAAAAATTCAAATCCTTTTTAGAAAAAGAGACAAGCTGTCACATTACCTCTCTTATGTTTGATGATGGTGGTTACTTATGTTCCAAAGAATTCAATAAATTTTGTGCTAAACATGGGATAAAAACACAATTCACTATACCTCACACTCCACAAAATAATGGAATGGTTAAAAGATAGAACTGTACTATCTTAGACATGGCCAGGTGTATGTTGCAAAACAAGTGTGTTCCAAGAAGGTTTTGGGATGAGGTATTTTTCACAACATTATACTTATTGAATAGATCTCTAATGATGGAAGTGAAGAAGAATATTCCAGAGGAAGCATGGTATGGAAGAAAGCCCAAAGTTACTCATATCAAAGTCTATGATTATAATACCTACATTTGGATTCTAGATGAAAAGTGAACCAAGTTTTTTCCAAACAGAAAAAATATGGTGATCCCAAGGTACAACGATAATCATAAACATTACAGGTTGGTTGATATTGAAACCAATAAGCTGAGATTCAATAGAGATGTTGTTTTTTATGAGGAAGTTGGAAATTTCTACACTTATCCTGGATTCAAAATTATTGAGCATCCAATGGTGGATAAGTATTTAGGTGTCAATCTTTAGAAAAATAAACCTAAAGGGGTGAGATATTATGAGCATGAGGAGTCTTCTAGGGTGGTAATTTCTTATGAAAATATCCCAAATCAGAATTTAGATTCAACAAAGAATTTATATGACACAAATACAGGTGAAGATGATGAGAATCCCAAGAAGAGACCCAAGTGGTGGCACAACACCATTGGATATGTTTAGAAACGTGAAATGATTGAGGGTTGATCAATGAGAGGAAGAAGAAAACGTAAACCAAAAACAATCAACTTTTATCAAGTGGTCAATGTTTAGGAAATCTATGAACCATAATTGTTTGAGGAAGAAAAGGGAGACCTGAATCGGAAAATTCCATGGAAAGAAAACATGAGAAATTGATGAATACTTGGGACCCGATAGCTCTTCCACTAAGGAAGAAGCCTATTGTTTGCAAATGGGTGACAAGGTCAAGTACAAAGAAGATGGTACACTTGACAAGTACAAAGAATGGTGTTTTCAAATGGGTTCTCTCAACATTAAGGCATTGCATATGAGGATACCTTTTATCCTACAACAAATATAAGCACCATATGACTTTTTATAGCCATGTAAACACATTTTGGTTGGAAGATCCATCAGATGTATGTGAAAAGTGCCTTCCCAAATGTTGATTTGTAGGAAGAGGTTTACATGTATCAATCATAGGATTTTTAGGTTTCAGGAAAGGAGCATCTGGTATACAAAATGAATAAATCTCTATATGGTCCAAAGAAAGCACACAATGCATGGTACATCAAGATTTAAAAATACTTGGATGGATAGGGGTTCCAATGGAGTCCTTCATATTCCAATATGTATGTCAAAAGAGTTGGCAATGATATCATCCTTTTGATCATATATGTAGATGCTATCCTTATTACATGTAGTGACGAAAGTGTTATTAAATAGATCAATCCAATATGAGAAAAAAAAATTACACAACTGATTTAAGCCTCCTACGCTACTATCTATATGTAGAATTCTAGAAAATAAGAAGTAACATCTTTATCTCACAAACAAAATACAACAATTTTTTTATGATAGGTTTAGAATGAGAAATTGAGAAATTTCATGTACACCTATGGATAAATGAATGAAACTTTTAGCCAATACTAACTCTAAGGTGGTGAATGAATCAATATATAGGAAACTTGTGGGTACCTTGATATATATTACATCCACTATAACTTATTTGAGTTTCAATATGAGATTCATTTCCAGAATCATGACAACACCCAAGGTAGACCCCTGGACTACAACTAAGCCTATGTTGATACATGTGAAAGGAACACTTGACTTTGGAATTCTGTAAAATAGGAGAAAAGACCCTCGGTTGTGTCGGTATACAAATCTAGACTGGGCACGTTCTTTCAATGCTAGAAAATTCACTTCTTCATATGTTTTCATCCTTGGCATGGGTGTAGTTATCTGGACCAATAAGAAGTTTCATGTAGTATTTATTTCATCAACATAAGTAGAATATTGAGGAACAGTAAAAGGAGACTATGAGTTAATTTGGATTAGGAGGATGATTTCAAATAAGAATATGTAGAAAATAGATCCAAAACCCTTGTTATATGACAATCAAAGGGTGATCAAACTTTCCAATAATTCATTCTTCCATGAGTGTACCAATCATGTTGAGGTACATTTCCACTTCATTATAGCTTGTAGAGGATGGATCTATCAAGATGAAGTATTGTCCCACAAAGGACCAAACTATAGACATCCTTACTAAGTATTTGGGTCCATAAAAATATGTGAAATTATGGGATAAACTTGGTGTAGTTATTATATTTAGCATTAAGGGAGGGTATGAAAGTAAATATTAGCTTATAATGGTCAATTTGATATTAGACTTAGGAATTAATAAAGTCAACTCGACTTTATATTATTTGATTCTTTTATGTATTATTTCACTTCATTTTGTTTCTTGGTCTATCCCACATTCTTAAAGTAGATTGACTTGACTTACTTGTAATCCTCTATAATAAATCTTTTGTTTTCTCATTAATTCACAATACAGATAAATATTTTGAATTATCTTGGTTCCTTTATGTGCTTGATTTCTATAATAAGAGGGAAACCACCCTATATAAGTGCATAATTCTTCCAACAACATATCAACTAAGGATTACTCAACATACTCCATAAAGGGTATAATCATCAAGTTTCCCATATGTATTATTTCAAGTAAAAAAATTAAGTGAGGAATCATCAGGGTATAAGCAATCCAAAATCCCATCTTTGAACTAGTATCAAAAGGCACACAATATGATGCAACAACATCCTTGGGCACATGCAATTGGCTTCAAATATTTTATTTAATATAAATATTCATATTGTCTAGTTACTTAGCTTAGTAGGAGAAATAAAGAGGCCACTATTACTAAAATATAAATTGGAATAGTCAAAATATGGACCATAAGATACGCTGAGAATATATAGAGATATCACAAGAGGAGGTAAAGAGTTAAAAATATTGTTGGGATACCATGCAAACTAAATAGTCTAAGACTAATTTATAAATATATTGAATTCTCAAAGGAGAGAAGTTCCAACAGTTTACAATGGGAGAAGAGGAGGTTCGAATCCAAATTTGCAATAGAGAATAAGAGAGTGAATACTATATCATGCTCAGGGAAGTTTGATATTATCTTCCATTAGCATCATCCTACTCTGAATATTGTGAAGATTGGAGAGACCAAGACCCCCATATTGCAATCCATAGGACATATTCACATATTATTCAATAAAGAGTTATATTCCATCTTTTGTGTCCTATTATTTACATTATTAATTATTTTATATTTAGTTTTGTATCATTTTCTAGTGTGATTTCTTGAATAAACTATTTTTGTAGTGGTTTCACTTTGATAGTGTTGATCTAGTTAGGTAGGTTGTTATAAAATTATAGAACTCGATTGGTGCATCAAGTGGTATTGCATCAAGGTTAGGCTCTGGTTGAGAATTTTCCAAAGTATCATAACTAATTATCTCGTGAGAGTTTGGCTCTGTGAGATCAATTCCTATGAAAAAGTGGCAACAAGGATACTTGAGAGAGGGTCATTTCAACTTGTCTTTATTTAAAGACAAGTGGTGGGAGGCAATGCCAAAATAAATTCTTGTGAATGGTTTTCTAGTTGAGGAATATAGGAAAACTCATAAGGATGACACTATTGTTACACACCAAATTCCAACATTATTAAGTGTGGATTTGTCACACTTAAGTGAGGGAGTGACTATCATTATCCTAGACATGTTGGGGGAGAAATTTATCATATTAAGGTAAAAATACTATGTGCATATGTATTATTCATTTTTATTGAAAAAAGAAATTAATTTAGTGTGATAATCCACCTCACATCTAGTTTCCTAATATCAAGGATAAGTTGAGATTCTCATGGATGGTTGAGATATTTTATCAAATGGATAATCTAATTTGATGGATCTTGAGAGATATTTCCTCCCTAAAATCCTCGAGAGATATTTTCTCCCTAAAATACTTGAGAGATATTTTCTCCCAAAAAATATTGGAGATCCGAATTTAGTGGATCTAGTGAGTGATCTTCTCCTTGGATTGTTGAGTTAGTTATCAAATGGAAAAATATTTAAATTCCTTATGTGAGAGATTAAGGGTGGGTCTTGGGAATATCAAACCTTTGATCTTGTGAGGAAGTAGTTCATAGCATCATACCTATATTCTAGTGGCACGAAGGGGTTGGAAAAAGTTGAGCTTGGAGGAATTGCTACAACATCATCATTGAGGTTGTAAATATTATTTCTTTCCAGTTTTAATATATAACTTGGGCTATTTCTCTTAATGTCTACATTGTTCATTTCATGAATGTTTATATTTGTCTTATTTAAGTCCAAGATAGATAAATCTACTTTCGTCTAATGATATATAGTAGTAGGAGAGGATTGTGTCATCTCTTGCAGGGGGATACTTCCATACTCATATCTTGGAGATCAAGTTCAACAGTGGGAGCTATGAGGACAACCTATAGGAAAGAGGTAAGACATCTATTTTCCTCTTTCTCTCTCTCTTATGATTTCATTAATGAGCATATACATTAGTCTTAAGGGGAAGTTAGTGCACATTTTTTTTTCTTCTGCCTTTGATCGAAGGAAACCCAATCCAAGGGGGGTTTCACCTATCTACAGGGAGAATTCACCACAATAGAAAAATGACAACCATACTAGGGAAAAAAATTTCTTGAGTTTATATCATTTTGATTTTATTTGTTTCTTGATTAGCTTTTGTCAAATGCTTTTGATTTGAACTCTTATCTTCCATCATCATTGTTGGAAAGTATTCTGAGCCAATAATCTTATTTTCTTTAGATATGGGTAATGTTTGATATTTTTTAACCATTTCTCAAGTTTCATCCCTCTTTGTTAGTGACCTACAGAGCAATATTCTATTGATTATAGTCCTCGAAAAATGTATTAGGGAACGATGAACTTTGATCATTGCCCCATATGGACTAAAACATGAGCAATAGTCTCCTTCCTTAGTCAATTTTAATTCCTTTTTCCTCGGTTTCTTTAGATTTCTTGACTCGTATCTTTGCATAAGAGTCCTTTGTGTTTTATTTTGACTTGTATTGATTGAAGTCTTGTGTTTATCATATTTTTTTTCCTCTTTTGAATTATTATCTCTTATCAAATTGTGAAAAGTTCATAGTTTCCAAGTTTAACCCGATCCTTTTGCATAGTCTTTATTGTCAACAGTTTGATCTTTGTTATTTACAAGTTTTCAAAATTCTATCATTTCCATTCCAAAAATTTTCAAGTGTTTCACTCGTTGATTTTGGAGTTCTTTTAATTAATTTGGATATTTTATAGGTTGTGTCAAGCTTTTTTATTGAGTTTCTTCCTCTATTCTCTTGGGAAAACTTTTGATCCCTTGAGGGTATTCCTGAACTCTTTGGTCACTTTGTTGTTGAGTTTCTTGTTTGTTAGTCTTTAATTATTTTCCCTCGTTGCAAATTTACATTGATTATTTATCTTTTCTTTTGATGTTTTCAAAAATTGATTCCCATTCTCTTTTTATAGATTTGGGTTATTGTTTGAACTTGTGTTAGAAACATTCTAACATTTGGATTCTTTCAGTTCTTACTAGAGTGCATGTTTTGCTTGTATTTTTTTATTTGTAATCCTTCTCCTTGACATTAAAATATTTCATTGAAAGTAAGGAATCATAAAACATTGCATTTGAAATCATTTCATTGCATTTAAAAACAAACAACAAGTCTTGCATTCTAGTTAGTTACTGGAACCTTTTTGAGATTTCATTTTAAATCTAAGTAAATTTCATTTTAATTGTGTATCCTACGGTTTATTTGACTCATATACAAACCCCTTTTGAATTAAAAGAGTATTTCACGTTTCTTGATTGAATGTTACACTTGCTTCTTTGCTTGAAACCTCTTGCTCCATTTTGTAGATAAGCTTCATTTAAACTAACAATTGCATTCCATTAATTTTTTCTTTTGAAGTATTCTTGGAGTCATAGTGATAACACCATATAGTCCACTTCAATTTACCCTTTTGAGTAACAACAACCATAAAAGGAACAAGAACATAATATAATATAAATTAGAATTTTTTCTTTTATAGACAACGAACAAGTCTAGGATTTTAGGGCCTTCATTGTAAGGTGGAGACTAAATTCTCCAAGGCCATTGAACCAAAAATAGGAACACTAAACATTAGTAATGTGAAGTCGTTGTTTGGAAATATATTCTAACACAAGAGTCAAATGGTAGGAGAAGTCAAGAAGAGTGCTTGGGCTGGTCCCCAACACTCTCTCTTGGTGGGGTTATGCAGGCCAAGGGGGAAATCTTATTAGTGACAAGTCCTTGGGGTGACACCATTATTTAAGTTTCTTCGGGTATAATACATTTTTCTTACATTTCCTTCCCATTCATAGAATCCCTATCCCACGATCGTTCTTCCCAACCACCATGCATGAAGTAGTAGCCCTAGTTGTTTTTCCTAGGTTACCTTCCCAGGTGACTACAGTGGTGTTAATGTCAGTACACGAGACATACATGCAACACATGATTTTGTCTCCTTAGGAGGGTACTTGGTTGCATCATGTATTTGTACCTCTGGCTATTCACTACATATTAGTTGTGGGTAAATGTTTCTCATATATTCATTGGTAGCCTCATCTCCCATCTTTGGAAGATATTTACATCCTGTTTTCCCTGTCAAAAGAGAGGTTTTTGCTTAGTATTATTTTATAGGGACTTTGGTAGTGTGTTCTTTTTCATTTAGTGACCCTAGGTTGATTTTGTGTCTATGGAAACATTTTTTGGGACTACCAACCAAGCAACCCCTTTCACAGGGAACCTTTTGTTTTTCCTTATTTTGGAAACGTTGGTCCTCCCTATATTGCTACATTGAGTCTTCCTAGATTCACCATAGGGTTATTGTTATGGTTTTTTTCCACTCCAATGATCCCAAATTCTCCCGGTGCTTTGAATGAAAACCCTCCACCCCAAGAAAATCAACCTCATGTTGACCCTTTGCCTTCTTTTCTCATTAGGTCTTCTTCCCTTTATTATTCCTCGCCTGGTGAAAATATTAATGCTAGTAACTAGGAGGATAAGAAGAAGAAGAGAAGGAATATTAATAAGAAGAAAAATAATCAAGGGGGAAATCAACCAACCACTATTAATCATGTTGGGTGTGCTGATGATATTGCTAAACCTACAAACACATGTTTCAAGCCTAAATTCCCTTGAAGGATTTGTAAGGGTGACCACCTTCTTAAGGATTTCTCTGGTCTTCCCAAGGTATTAGAAATGTTTTCTATTGCTTCCCAACAACCCACATCGCCAGCCTTTGGACATCGTGCTAGTGACAACCCATCAACCAATAATCATCGGGTTGGAGGAAAAAAGGGTTAAGTCAATATTCCCTATTTGTTAAGAGGGGAAATGCACCACATGTCACTTTTCCCTCACATGGATGAAGCTTTGAAATTACTAGAATACATTGCTATCAGGGATGATTTTAGGGGCTAAATTTCGCTCATGGACTAATTTTCCACGGGTTTTCCAAAAACGAGATTCACTATTTTAAAAATAATTCGCCTAAATTCCATAGGATAAAGTTAATTTACCTTAAAAATCGCCAAACTTTTATAGAAGCGATATAAAATACTTAGAAATTTGAATATTTAAAAAAATATATCGCCAAACATTTATAGTTGACATATGAAGGATTGTTAATATTCGCCAAGGTTTCTACATTTTAAAATAAATTTCCATCCTTAAAATCATCCCTGCTTGTTATTTCCAAGAAACAACCTCCAACTACTTCCCATGAGTCCTCCCCCAACCAACCATTGGTTGATGAGGGGGTCGGTCTGATTCAATCCTCTGTCCATCCCACTCTCCCCTTGGAGAGTGAAGTGGATATTGCTCAGGTATTTATTGTCACATTAGATTACTCTATAAAAGGGTTAATTTCACTCGTTTCCATGGAACCCCCTCCAAGTACTGAGGTCATTTCCTTTGATTCAAATATTTTGACGGAGCCTCATATTCCTTCCTACCCGACTTTCCAAATTATCATGCAGATTTGTGATAAGATCAAGGTACATAACACTATTATTGACAAAGGTGGTTATGTTAGCATTCTATCCTCAACTGCTTGGAAAGTTATGTGTTACCCTCATATTGTGTTGGTGACCCATCATCTTTGGGATTTTAGAGCCATCATCATCTATGACAATTCATAGTTCATGCATGATTTTCCTACCTTCGCATCTGCATGATGCTTTTCCTTCCTTTTCTCCTGCATGTTTATTTTCCTGCTTTATCTCCTTGCTTTATTTCCCTTTTTTATTTCCTTTCTTTATCTCTATATGCGCTGCCAAATGTGATTGTACTATGCACTTTGATTTTGAATGCACTTTTACTATGCATCTCCTCAACCCTTAGGATATTTCTCAAACTTTCATCCAAAATGCATGTCCAATCCACTTGGGTTCTTACAAAGTGGTATTATAGCCCATAATCATCTATGACAACACATAGTTTGTGCATGATTTTCCTGCCTTCGCGCCTGCATGCTACTTTTCCTTCCTTTTCTCCTGCATGTTTCTTTTCCTTCTTTTTCTCCTTGCTTTATTTCCTTTATTTATCTCTGTATGCATTGCCAAATGTTTTGTTACTATTCACTTTGATCCTAAATGGACTTTTACTGTGCATCTCCTCAACCCTTAGGATATTTCTCAAAATTTCATTCAAAATGCATTTCCAACACTTAGTATTAAAGGGGGAAAAATTGTTGATTAGGTAAATCCAATCGGGTTCTTACAAAGTGGTATTAGAGCCCTCAAAATCCACAAATAGGAGCCTTTGGGGGATATCAAAAAACTAATCTTGTAGTGATTAACTTGAGACAATAAATTACTAAGAGATGAAGATTGAAAGTAATGATGGCATTCATTGAATTATGCTACTTGTTTAACATTACATTAACTAACGGTTTGTTACATACTATGTTTATTTTCTTGATTTCCTTTTTATTCCAATTAATATTTATTAATCGATTACTTTATAAGTAGGGTTAATAGTTGCAAGTATTTATTTATTCCCTCAATTTCTTTCATGTTGTGTTAGTAAATTCTTGACTATTAGTTTCATTGCTTAGAGGTAGAAATATTTAACTCTTTCCTTGGTTAAGAGTATAACCTACTACCTATTCATTCCACACTACATCAAATTACAACCCATTTGAATGGACATAAAATTAAGTAAATCAAATAAAAAATTTGAACTCGAACAAATAAACCATGGTCCCAAAGGTACATTAAGCTAATTAAACCCCAGCCTACTTACATCTATGGAGATTGTGAGCCGGCACCAATAAATTGTGAACATATAAATAATTGGGTATGAACATCAATGTAAAAGGGGATAAATTGGTTAATAACCCTTATTTTCCATAAATTGAAACCCCAACCTTTTTAAAGGAAACTTAAGAAAAAGATGAAAATGCATTTTTTTAACCTTTTTTTTTTTCAAAAATACTATTTCATTATGCATTCACGACTTGTTTTATTTCCATTAATAAGTGAAATAATTTGCATTTAATATATAATTACAAAAGAAAAGGGGGATCTTGTGTGTGTTCAATTCAACATTATCAAAAAAATTGAGTGCATATAACCACGGATTACAATGTTACCCATTAAGTTTGTTTAAATAGCAAGTGTGTAAAACCTTGATATCAAATGCCATTGGAGCCATAACTCACAACATTCAAAAAAATATAAATTAAACTTTAAGTAGTCTACAACATAAGGCCCCAAAACCTTTTCCTCTTAGGCCATTGTGAGTCCAAATCCATATCCTTCGGGGAAAGCAAAAGGGAGCTATAACGACCTACATAGAACTGAATAGATTCACTTTAGACCATGCAAGAAAATAACAAGGCTTTGAGAAAAGGAAACAAAAGGAAGGGTCATTACCTCTGCATCCAAATTGAACCTCAACCCTCTTGGCCACTCAAACTCCTTTATAATAGTCTTGAAAAAACACCCAACCTTGATTTTATAGTAGTCAATCTCAATGCATTTCTCGAACCCCGATCTTGACTAATGGGAACCATCCAATCCTCATTCACAATGGCAACGTAAACCCTTTCAAACTCGAGCAAACAGATTGTGGAAACCTCAACCCCCTTCCATTGTGTCATGTAAAAAGATGGAAAGTGTACAAATGAAAAGTTTTATGTAATTCCAAGCAATTTGACTTAGCTGATCTATGTGTTGTATTGAAATGGTGTAAAATCCTTGTTATAAGGGTTAAAATGTTCTAATTTTATCCTAATCCTCTGAGTATGTATATATATGTTTATATATATGGACTTATACATATATGTTAATGACCAATTGGTTAGTGAATGCATATATGTGCATAATATGTTAAAGACATGACTACAATAGCATATGTTGAATTTTTTTATTCAATTAATGCATGTGCTATTGAGAATCTTTTAGCATCCCATGCATTTTGATGATGTTTCTTTGGCTTTAAATTTGATATGAATGGTTTTTCTGATTGAAAAATATTGTTTGTATAGTGATTTTAAAAAAAATGTTGACATTCATTTTAGCGAATTTCATTACATCAAGTTAAATATCAAGTTCTATTATTATTAGACTTTAATTGTTGTCATAAAAACTAAAAAAGGTTTAATTATCAAACTTCACTTTATTATTGATGTAGAATTTACATTTTATTTAATTTCATGTAATTATAACTTTAGGAATTTCAATTTGAGTTAATCATTGAGTTTTACTTTAAATTGCCATTGTAGAATTTCAAATTCAATTTGATTATTGTAACACATCATGGTGTTATCTTAAGCAATATTCTTTTCTTAAACACCATAAACAATAATGCAAGCCAAATATAAAAGCAACAAACTACATATATAAAATCCAACAAGTACATAAGATAAAGGGATTTACAAAGGACCCATGAAATATATATCGACCAATATGTAATTAAATCAACATAAATAGAAATATATACTTAAAAAATAGTAATGATTACATGTAACCTTTATCTAACACATGTCTAAGTGCTAAGATATCCATTCTCTATATCCCACTAACCAATCTTCAATCAATAGCTAGGAGAGATTGGACCAATGGTTTATTTTTCTCCCAACGAATGCAACCACCTTCACAAATGTTTCCCCTCGAGTAGGTATTAGGCTCAATGAGGTGATTATTTTTAGGGAACACAACATTCCCATACCTATAGGTTATGTGGTGCAAGGATCTTACTCCCACCCTTGTATAGTGATTGCAATCATAATTAGTAGTGGCATATTGTAATGGACCCAAAGAATGATACAAGGAGTCAAGCACAAATTGAGCCTAAGTACCTCTAGTTGGTTAGGTACACTACTAGTGACTTAGTTTTTATAGACATTGTTAGAACAACCTAGTAGGGGAAATTTGAGGTCTAAAATGGGCCTCCTAATGAAACTAATAAAATAATAGTAAAAATATACAAATAAGAGTCATGAATTTTCCAAGGGAAAGAAATATTTGTTTTTTAATTGTATTTTCGACTTATATCCTTATAAGTATACACAATTTCCAAGAGTAGGTACTTGTTGTATGAAAAATTAAATTGTGCATCCAACGAGTATGCACTCTACATACTTTTGATAGACTCATGAGATCAAATGTAAATGCATGAAAAAATGTTCATATTGAATCTCGTTGGTTCTTTTAAATTTAACTTTTATAGTGCATTTTTTATTTGAGCCCCATTTTTTACCTCACAATTTCCCTAATGAATACTTTTGTCAACCCTAAAAAAATGCAAATCACAAGTTCCAACATAACAAAATTAAAATATCAAACAATTCCTCATCATCTAGCCACCCCTATTAATGGGAAAACAACTTCTTTTACAATTCTTTCCAATGTCCCAATATTTGGCTCTTGGCTTCCTCCCTTCCCACGCAAGGATGAAATTCTTCTTAAGGGTGAATTTACGAGTGTCAATAATAGAGTAAAACTAAGTTACATCCCTTTTTGTTTTTACTTTTTACTTATGTTAACTTTTAAGGCCATTTTCATAGGTTTTCCATTCCCATGACTTCCTAATATAAAGTATATGATAGTAGTCTTCATTAAGTCACGATCCCTTCACTTAAGTTTATTTCCCCATATTATCAATTAGTTCCTCAACCTAAAACATGTTTATCTTTCAAAAATACCAATGTATATGTAATATTTTAATCATAAATCAACAACAATATAACATGAAGCTCATTAATAATGAGCATACATAATATCAACCTATTATCACAAGGAATGATCATGATAAAACATCATCAATATCATCAATGCTATATAGTTATCATTTGAACACCTATGCTACATAAATAATCCACTACATAAATAATCCATTAAGGAAACATCAATCCTCATTATAATATTTTCAATCATTTAGATGTCTAGTTCCTTTATAACCAAACATTAATAGAAACAAGAAAGAAGGGGACAATGATTCCAAAACACCACATCCTATTAATTAAACCACAAAATTAACACGTGTATAACATTATGCAATATATAAGAGGTTTTAAAGTAAATATTAGCTTATAATGGTTAATTAGATATTAGACTTAGGAATTAATAAAGTCAACTTGGATTTATATTATTTATTCTTTTATGTCTTATTTCTCTTTAGTTTGTTTCTTGATATATCCCACATTCATAAAGTGGATTGACTCTAATTTTTTGTAATCCTATATAAGAAATATTTCAATTTCTTATTAATACACAATACACATAACTATTTTGAGTTATCTTGGTTTCATTATGCACTTGATTTTCATACTACAGTATCAAATCCAAACATTCTATAAGCCATATCAAGAGTCTCGGGCCTTTGAAAGACAAGGTTTCAACTCTTGCAAGTTCAGTATTTTAGGTGCCATAATGTCTATGTGATCATAAAGAAACAAGAACTATTGCGAGCAGAGATGGATCAAGGGATCACTATAGTAACACATCAAAGAACCAAAATGGTTTCATTGAAACCACAGTTTCCTAGATCTACATGTTTCGGGGTTGTTTTGGGGTAGATTTATTATAAATATGCAAGTTTTCCAACATATTACTCTGTTTTGTTTTTGGTAGGGGTTACTTTTAACCTTCACCTATAACATCTTTACCCAAAATTATTCTAGAAGGGAGTCAAAGGTTCATAGCCATGAACTAAAACACATGGAAGCATAAGATGCTAACCATTTTTTAGTGCAATTTCTTGGTGAATATTGTCCTTTGTAAACTTACCTGGAATGAAGTTACAGGTAAAGACTAGGACAATTTTGATGAAAAAGACAGAGAAGTTGCGATGTTGATTAGGTTTTCTATGAAAGATGATATTCTTACAGAGGTCCAGACATGTAAGAATTCATCATCGATCTGGATACATTTGAAAATGTTGCATGAGACATTAGGAAAAGGTAGAGCCTTCTCCCTAAAGAACATGTTTTTTTATATGATGATGGATGAACATGCATCACTCTAGGAGAATTTGATCAAGATTAAATATATTCGAGAATAGTTGATGTCCATTGGTAGGAAGATGGAGGAGGAAGACATGGTGGTAATCACACTAAAATTTTTATCATGCTATTACAAGCACTTTATTGAGACCCTAAACATCACTTCCATGAATGTTGACCTGAAGTTTGATGATCTTTGAAATAATATCTTACAACAAGACAAGTGGAAGAAAAATTTTGATGGTAGTTGTGAGATAGAGGGTTCTAAGAAAGTATTTTCTACCAAATTAAACAGAAAAGGTAAATGGGCCAAGAAGACAACATAAAGTAGTGGTGAGGATGTCACCAAGGATAAGAAGTCCATCAAATTCCATTATTTTGTCAAGGAGGGCCATATGAATAAGCATTGAAAAAATATGTTTCTTGACCAAAAATACAACCAGGGAGTGCCTCAGTAGTGGGCTCACGTCACGAAGAATACAAATGAGAAGGAGTTTTCATTCTATGCATTTATTAACAAAACACAAGAAAATCAACCCAAGTCATATTCTTTGTTCATTGATTTAGGTGCATCATGTCATTTCTCCAATATGAAGGTATGGTTGATAAAGTACATGACTTGTTCTTCCAATGATTCAGTGATATTCAATGGTGGTGATCATGGGAATATAGTCATTGGCAAAGGAAATGTGCATATTTCCGTTGGAGAAAAAATGATAATCTTCCTCAATGTGTACTATGTGACAAGTATGAAGCTTAACATTCTTTAGTTAGTTATATTATGTGGCATTACCCTAAACTAGATGTCAACTTTAGCAATCACAAGTGCTACATAGATGACAAGGAGACCAAGAATAATAGTTCTCTTAGTGTCGAGGATATTCGATTGTTCAAACTTGTGGATAGTGGACAGGTTAGGCAACATGCACTAGAAACCAAGAGTGAATAATATAACAACATACTATGGCATTAGAGGTATGGGCACATTAACTTGACCTATCTCTCTTAGATGACATGAGAGAATATGGTATATGGAATTTTGTACATTAAACACTAGATCTAGGGAGTTTGTGGATATTTCTAGGAAGGGAAACAACATAAAGAGCCATTTGATGAAGGACAAGAATGGATATCATAGAAAGTCCTTCAACTAGTTCATCCAAACATTTATGGACCAGTGAACATGACATCAATAACTAGTGCTAGACATTTCTTTTGGTTTTTGATAATTATAGTAGGAAAATGTGGATGTATTTTTTGAAACTGGAATTTGAAGTGTTTAATGAATTTCAAAAATTCAAATCCGTAGTAAAAAAAGAGACAAGTTGTCACATTACCTCTCTTATGTTTGATGATGGTGGTGAATTATGTTCCAAATAATTCGATAAATTTTGTGCTAAACATGGGATAAAACACAATTCACTACACCTTACACTCCACAGTAGAATGGAGTGGTTGAAATATAGAACTGTTCTATCTTAGACATGGCCAGGTGTATGTTGCAAAACAAGTGTGTTCCAAAAAGGTTTTGGGATGAGGTATTTTTTGTAAGTTTTAAACCTGCGAAGTAAAACAATGCATATAGATTCTTAAGAAATATAGAAATTAATCAATGGCTCATACATAGAGTACACAAAGATTTTATACCAGAAACCCTCAATTGGTAAAACCTTTCTTATTTTCATTATGTCGAATTTCACCATTTGCCATACAATATATACAATTTTTTTAGGTATTCCGTAGATACCAAAACCCTAATCCCTCAATCCGAGATTAATTTACAAATCTGCTAAAAATAACAAAAACCGCCCAAAAAAAAATTTCAAGGCGCTGCCCCAAACGTTGCACGTAACCAGGGGGGCATACCTACCCCCCCGCCCCCTAGGAAAGCACCCGACACACATGACAAATCTCTAGGTGAAGGGATTGTTAGACACAGTTGTCATATCTGACGCACCCACACACACACACATGCAAAGAATATTACACATACCCAACATTCTCCCACTTGTTGTTTTCTTTGCATCTAGGGGTCCAGGGGATTATATAGTCAACAATCTAGGGAAGCAATGCCCATTGTTACTCTACACTAGGAGAACTTTTCTGTGCTCATAGATTTTTTCAATGAATCTGTAGCATTCTTCAAAGTGTCAACCTTTTCTAGCAGCACCTTCTTTACCTCAACCATGTCTCTCACAAAGTGATATTGAACATCAATATGCTTTGTCTTCGAATGATAAGTTGGGTTCTTTGCCAGGAATATTGCACTCTGACTATCACAGTCTAATCTCTTTGCTTTTTGTACCAACCTAATACCTGAACACAATCTTTGTAACCATACTGCTTCCTTTCTTGCATGAGTGGCTGCCATCTATTCAACTTCTGTAGTTGAGAGTGCCACTACAACCTATCTTTTCTCATCCAACTGATTGCTCCTCCAAATAGGTTAAACACAAACCCACTTGTAGATCTTTTGCAATCCAAATCTCCATCCCAGTTTGCATCAACAAAGACATGTATGTCCACCACTCTGTCCAATATTGGTCTTCCTTGGTAGCATAATCCATAACTGGTGGTGCCACGAAGATACCTGAAGACCCTCTTTACTGTTTTCCAATGCTCTTTCCTTGGTTTTGACATATACCTGCTCAAAAATCCCACTGCATGTGCAATGTCCGGTCTAGTACAAACCATTGCATACATCCAACTACCAACTGCACTGGCATATGGAACATGGGACATATCCTCTTCTTCTTCCTGTGTCTTGGGACACTGGTCTGCAGATAACTTTACACCTATAGGAATAGGAACTTTGACCAGTTTACTTCCATGCATATTAAACCTCTACAATATCGTTTCAACATATTTTCTTTGATTCAACCAGAGTTTCCTGTTTGCACGACCTCTTTTAATATCCATTCCCAGAATGAAGTTAGCAGCACAGAGATCCTTCATGTCAAATTTGGAGGATAGTTGTGATTTCACCTCCTTGATAACATCCATGTTATTTCCTACCAACAACATGTCATCAACATACAAC
>JZKD02S1960303.1:210250-268163 GCA_000966675.3 Picea glauca | reverse complement strand
CTTCCATCCAGTTGGTGCTGGAAACACTCAGGGAGTTGGTGCTTCCTTCTAGTTGGTGCTAGAGAAACCAGGGAGTTTGTGCTTCCTTCTAGTTGGTGCTAGAGAAACCAGGGAGATGGTGCTCCCTTCTAGTTGGTGCTAGAGAAACCAGGGAGTTGGTGCTCTCAAACAAGTTGCAGCTTGTAAAATAGAGGTAGCAGCCTCACATTGAGTTGGTTCTCAATTGTAAATGATGTACAGAACAGAAAAAGACTTCCTATCATTTAGAAGAAGAAGAGGTTTTCTCCCTTTATGGGTTTCCTCGTGAAAATCTGCCTCTGTGTGTATTTCATGTGTGATTGATGATTTTTACTCTTACTGTCCATATGTTGTATGTTGCTTGATGACACAAGAAGAATTCTTTATAATTATTTAAAAGGTATAAGATTGTTTAAGATTATAAACAACTGATTCACCCCCCCTCTCAGTTGTTTTAGTATTTCCAACATACATCGTGTGAAAAAAGGAGTTGAGGTCAAACACAATGAGACATCATTTGATTACCGGTCATTGATATATACCATTAACAAATGTGAAACAACCTACCAATAATGAAAGTAGGTATCAAGGCACTGAGTACATTCCTACAAGTGTGAAAAAGGAGTCGATGTCGAACACTTGAGAAATCAATTGATCAAGAGACATTGATGTATTCCCATCTATCAATGGCAAGAGCACCTGCCACTAATGAATGCAAGCCTCAAGGTACTCGTAAAATTATAGGTCCCATATCTAGAATAAATGAGCTGAAGTCGATGGAAAGAGACCCGTTGAAAGGAGAGCATTGAGGCATCTATCATCAGTCAACACGAGGAACAAAGAAGGAGCTTCATGATTTGGTGGATATCATACGAAGAACATGTTCATGAACCAACGACCATGTGCATCTTTCACGTGTGCCAAATGCAAAAGGTACATGAAAAGGACCCTCTGAATAGCAGCCAATGATGAAAAACTCCTGACAAAGGAGATGAAACCACCAATAAGGCTAATGGCATCCAAGACACTGCATGAATTCCAAAGTGTTGATAGATGTCTTGTCATTGAACACAAGTGAAACAACCCAGTCAATGACCAATGATGAAATGTTGATTGTTGGGTTCAAGGTGACCTACCAATGATGAAAGTACGGCTAGGGTGCATGCTAAGACCAAAGTATCATGTGGTTCTGAGACAAACTGAGGGTATGGATGACATGCAAAGTCAAGATTTCTGAGGAGTGGTTGACATAGGTTGATAGACTTCCTTTGAACAAGATCATGAGACATACAGTGGACTCCGACATCATAGACTTAATGATGTGAAAACTAGATGTAGGAGGTATCAATAACGTTCTCTATAGGGACTCGAAGAGTAACTATTCAGTAGAGAAATCTCTATAGAGAGATCAACCTCCTAAGGCCATGCTAAACCCAAAATTATGATGACACAAGGACTTAATAACTTTTTTCTCTGTTCAAAGGCGACATGAATGCTACCAATTACAATATAGCACTCCCTTCTCGCCCGTCGTTTTTTGTTTTTTCATAAAAAATGAATGCTATGATACATAGGAGGGAACGAGTGTCACAAGTAAGCAAAACTAGTTCCAATAGTGGAACATACCTATGCTTAATGCAAGGAAATTCATGTGGGATATGGACACTCGGGGTGATGTTCCCTCCAGGGTATAGGGTGTCAAATTGTGAAGGATATAAACAATTATTTTCTTCGTTGAGGATGCAAACTGCTTAGGCAATGGTTTATAACGTAAAGCGAGAACTGGTTAAAGGCTCAATACTGCAAGCAAGAGAATGAGATGAAATCACAACTTAACACCAAAATATGTCCTTTTTTTATATCTTTTAGTCTATTTGGTATGAAAAAGGGGTAAAATTGTGCTAAATAGATGTCTTTTCAAATCCAATTTATGAGTGTGAAAAAGACAAGTTCACTCGACAATCTTTTCTATTTTTGATAGCAAGTCAGAAAAGAGATTAACTAAGACTCATGACCTTTCAAATCCAACTTTAACAAGCGTGAAAGGGACAAATCACTCGACAATATTTTTTTTTTAGGCAAGTCGGAGAAGATATTAACTGAGACTCTTTTTTCGGTCTTAATCAACATGTAAAGGGGGAGGCCAAGGCTCTCATCCCAACCTTTTGCTGAAATTCAATACCTTGTTGATAACTGACAAGAGCTTGGGAAAACCCAAGGATTTCCAATTCAAAGAGGAGAAGGTTCTAACGAAGGATACAATCTCTGTGATGGTTCAAATAATGTCTCTTAATGGAAAATACATAGGTGGGGGAATGGGATGTCCCATCAAATCATCCCAATCAAAAGGAATCTTGTCAAGACTTGGAGGGAGAGAATTCAGGGAAAGAATAAATCTCTCTCGTTTATGAGAGGGAGGATTTGAAATATTGATGATATGAATGAAAGGTGCATCATTCTCTTCAGGGAGAGTAGGGTTGACCAGATATTGCACCGGTGTGACCAATTCTTCAATTATAGGATGAAGAGGAGGCATAGTAACGAGGGCCAGAGATGCTTCATCCTTAACAAAGGGGGTGAGGTTGAGATAATATTGAGATGGTGGAACCACCGAGACGATCAAGGGAGAAGTGTTGTGAAGAGAAACTATGGATGTCTCAGACTCTGAAAGGATCTTGGGTGAGCCCCACACATCTGGTAGCTTGGGAGTACTGAAACAAACACGAGTAAGGTGACTCTGCTCGCAAGTCATTAAAACTAACTAATGTATGAGGTGTTAGGGCTTGTCGATGTAACTAGCAGGGGAAAGAGATTCATCTCCTATATGATGAATAGAAGCAGACGACATGACATGGCTATGATTTAGGGAAAAAATAATGGTGCCCCCCACATAATTGGTATAAATTGGGGGCAAGCTGTCGACGTGGTTTGTAGAAGAATTCGACCCATCTCTGACATGACTGGAAGAGGTTGGAGATGGAGCACTAGTATGACTAAAAGTGACTAGGATGGAGATAGATGGTGGCATTTGATTCCATGGTCCAGGGAAATATTGATTATGAAAAATGGCAAGCCAAACAAGATCTTGGTATACCTCTTGCCCTAGCCCAAAAAGGTGGTGGTTCATGCCAAAATGGTTCGAAGAGGTTTGGATGGGTGTCGTCATTGAGGTCTATGAAGAGATCGAGGTAGGATAAGGATTATTCAAGTGAGGATATATGTTTTCCCCTTGTGAAGGGGTCCCATAAAGACTGTAGCCCAAACCGTAAAATTGATTCTGTCCATATGAAATACCTGGTGGTAATTGAGGACTGGTCATGGAAAAAGTGTTCAAAGGAACGAACATGGTGGACAAAAGATACATGGGTGGGGTGTAATAATTGGGATAAGCACCCATCTGAGTACTGGCTCCTGAAAGAACATAGCTAGTATTGGATCCATAGGGAGAAAGGTTCCACCATCCCATGGGGACACGAATCATATCAAACAAAGCAATAGGCATCGAAGCCATGGTACTCCTGAGTCCAATGCTAGGATTCATATATGTGGGCTAGGGAGAAGGTTGCACGGGGGGAGGCATATCAATAGAAAAATGGCTAGAGACCCAAGGTGCGGATTGAGCATTGTAGTTCTGCATACCATTGTAAAAAATGGACGGGTCCATCTCCATGAAATTAGCAAGTATCATGGGGTGGGTAGCAGTGAATGAGGGAGCAAAAGAAAATCCAATGTCCATAATGATGAAAACAAAAATAGATGCCTAAGGTCAGCTAGTAGTCAAAGAGCATACCAAAAAGTCAAATGGCCAATATGCATGCAAACAGGCTAAAGTGCCTTAGTGGCCTCCCTCACTAAAGAAGGTATGTCTCATCCAAGAGGGACCTGAGACTCCCCGCTAAAGTTTGGAGGTAACATAATCAGTTATAAGGGCCCTCGTAAGCTTAACAACTAGTTGGTCAGATCCCACCGGAGAGGTAATCCTCCATAAAGGCTGTGTGTTTTCTGACCCCTATCTAACTTAGGATACAAGAAGAATAACCCTTGCAAGTAACCTATGAGATACTTAAGTCAAGAAACTAATAAAACATTGTATAACTGAAGCACAGGTGAGCATTCGTAAGTCTGGATCACCGTATGGGCAGGGTAGCAAAGCCCGAAACCTTGAAATCATCACCTCTCATAGAGGTATGGGTACTAGGAAGATCCCCAAATACAAATAAATCCACAGAAATATCTCTGACGTTAGGTGAGTTTCCAGGGGTTATCCATTAAACTAACTTCTCATGACCTTGTGATTAACTTCGATGTGAGCGAAGCCTCCTGATATTACCAATTATACAATGGAATTCTCAACTCCATGTCTCAGACACATATGTTGATTTAATTGCCTTGGAGAAGTTTACTCACAAGATCATATTCCAAGGCACTAAATCCTAGGCTAGTTTGTGCACCCTAAACATAAAATTGTGACTAATCAATTTTAGTTTAAATCATAAATTTTATTGGCCTTGGTTACTCAAAAAGGTATGGAAGTGAAACTCATGGTGTTATGACTCTACAAGAAAATAAAAATGGATATAATGCAAAGTCTATCTTTAACTTTTCAATGAATGATATGCTAAATAAGAACAATGCAGTCTTCAATTTCAACTCTGCAATTCATAAGTAAAATGCAATATTTCACTAAATGTGCTAAGCTAATGATAAAGATTCCAAGACGAAAATTCCAACCAATGCAAAATTCCTATTTTTTGTGTTTTCAATATACTAAAAAGAAAATGCATGGACTCATGAGCAACATGATATATAAATTCTATTATGTATAAAATCAATAACTCGAGAAGAATATCAAGTAGCCAAGCAAACAACATAGATAACAAGGACAAATAAAAAATGGAAAACAAAGAGAAAGACTCCACCCAAAAATTCAACTCCAAACAGGTTTCCTGTCATCCCAGATAATCTCAACAGGCACTATAGAGACCTAAGGGGGCTCAGTAATCTTCAAATCCCACCCATCTATCACTAAACCAAGAAAAACAAGTAAGGGGAAGTGGTATATGCGACTGTTTAGGAGAACATAGCGTATATACACTTCTTGTAGTGAGACAACAAGTGTGTATATGCAACTATCAAGGCAAAAAGGGCATATTCTTTAAAAGAAGGCCATGCAATGGAAAAAGCCTGAAAACTCAGACTCAAAGTGAATAGAATCTATGAAGTAGTGATACCACAAGAAATAAAAAGGGAAAAGAGAAATGTAAGAAGAAAAGTACTTCAACTCTTAGAAGGAAGATCTATCCCCAGTGGAGTCGCCATTTCTGTTACAAGGGAAAAAATCTCTATGGCCAAGGGTAAACCACAATAGACAGGTATGACTACGAAAATTAACTCAATTCCAACATATGCTATACATACTAATGTGAAATATAAGAAAGCGACCTACCTCGATCCAATGCTTGATGATGTTCCATCATTGAGCACTTTGACCCAAAGCTTTATACCTGCAAGAAGTTCTCAACAAACAAGTAGAGAAGGTACATAGTGATGATATAAAAGGGGTTAGCACGTCAGATAGAATAATCCATTAATAAACATTACAAACACAACCATGGATAATAATCATATATTTGTAAGATACCAATAGGATGGAAAAGTAATATTTCTATTAATAATTGGTCAACATAAGTGACATCATTACAGACTTCCATGTCGGCATGGTTCGAAACCAAGAAACCATGATCCTTCCAACTGGGTCTCCACCACTTCTATCCTCCACCAAAGGACATCTCATAGGAAAGAGGCAATGAGGTCCTCTCAACAATAGGGAAAGAGCTTGGAGGATAAACACTATGTTCAGACTTGAGGGACAAAAGGATGTAGACTCAATATGAAGTAATTTCTCCAAAGTAACTTTGCTCTCAAAGTTGAATGCTTTCTCCTCTTTTCCATAGCTAGAAATTGTTCTCTTATAGCCTTCATAATTCAATTGAAGGTCTGATTAGGAATGTTTCCAGTATATGGAAGGCAAAGGATTAGAGATCTTCTATCGTGACATGAAAACCCAACCTCATTTTGTATTTTCTAGCACAAATCCCAATATACGCGAACTGTAGTGGAGAAACAAGTGTATACACATCTTGTATAACTGATAGGGAGTGTATATCTAGAAAAATGTATATTTTTAGCTCTGGATTCATCAAAAAGGGATGATAAGTATGCATAGGGAAATGGAAAAAGGCCCGTTGTGCAAGATAGCAATGATGAGACAAATATTTCTATAACACTCAATATTTAACATCAAATTATGAAATTAGCACACACAAAACTACAGACTGTACTATTTCCAATGCAATTCGTCTCACTCCATTTGGATTCTCTATGAAGAAGTTATGATTGTTTCACCCAGAACACTTGTTTATGACTAGCTTCAGGACTAGTCAAACACCCAATCTTCCACAGAGTGTATCTCCAAACTTATAGTGAATAAAGAGATGAAGTTTTTACCACAGGTACATAGATATGTCTTATCAATACCATATCACGTTCATCATCTGAATCGTTGTACAAATTTTTTTTTAGAGAAAATGGTAAGATGACCTGTAAATAACATACCTTAGAACACATCACCAAAAGACTTCATCCTCCCTTGAAATCCGACCTTATTTACTTCATATTTCCTCTAAAATTTGACTTGTTTGTTTAAAATGAATGTATAATGATAATTATCTATACCCTTTATGTCACTTCCTTTTAACATTAGGGCTAACCTGATGCGTTCTTATTTTGTAATTATTTTCTTTAATTATATTCATGGTTGATCTGGACTTCCTTCTTTAATTCATGTATACTATCCATCCATGGCAGTTGTATCTTCATGTGCATTGTCCTACTTGTCCAAATACGTTCAGCAATCTTGCGGTCCAAAACAAATGACTAGGGTTGACATTAATGACAACAACCAATATTCCAACAAGAAGATGGTACACTTGACAAGTAAAGAGAATGGTGTTTACAAATAGTTTCTCTCATCATTAAGGTATTGAATATGAGGATAACTTTTATCCTATAACAAATATAATCACCATCTAACTTTTTCTATCCATGGAAACACCTTTTGGTTGGAAGGTCCATCAGATCTATGTGAAAAGTTCCTTCCTAAATGTTGATTTGTAGGAAGAGGTACACATGTATCAACCATAGGATTTTTAGATTTCAGGCAAGGAGCATATAGTATATAGAATGAAGAAATCTCTATATGGTCTAAAGCAAGCACCCAAGGAATGGTACATGAAGATTGAAAAATAATTGGATGAATAGGAGTTCCGGTGGAGTCCTTCATATTCCAATATGTATGTCAAAAGAGTTGGTAATGATATCATCATGTTGATCATATATGTAGATGATATCGTTATTACATGTAGTGACGAAAGTGTTATTAAATATATCAAATCCAATATGAGAAAAAAAAAATGACACGACTGACTTAGGCCTCCTACACTACTGTCTATATGTAGAATTCTAGAAAATAAGAAGTAGTATTTTTGTCTCACAAACAAAATATGCCAAGATTTTTATTGATGGGTTTAGAATTACAAATTGATAAATTTTATCTACACCTATGGAGAAATGAATGGAACTTTCAATGAAGAGTAACTCTAAGGTGGTTAATGAATCAATATACAGGAAACTTGTGGGTAGCTTGATATATATTACATCCACTAGAAGTGATTTGAGTTTCGCTGTGAGATTTTCCATATTCATGACAACCCCCAAGGTAGAGCCCTGGACTACAACTAAGCCTATGTTGATATATGTGAAAGGGACACTTGACCTTGGAATTCTCTAAAATAGAAGAAAAGACTAGCGGTTGTGTGGGTATACAAATCTAGATTGGGCAGGTTCTTTCAATGATAGAAAATTCACTTCTCCATATGTTTTCAGCCTTGACATGGGTTTAGTTATGTGGACCAATAAGAAGTTTCATATAGTATTTATTTCATCAACGGAAGTAGAATATCGAGGAGAAGTAAAACGAGACTATGAGGTAATTTGGATTAGGAGGACTATTTCAAATAAGCATATGTAGAAAATAGATCCAACACCCTTGTTATATGACAATCAAGGGGCGATCAAACTTTCCAACAATTCATTCTTCCATGAGCGTACCAAACATGTTGAGGTACATTTCCACTTCATTATAGCTTATAGAGGATGGATCTATCGAGATGCAATATTGTCCCATAAAGGACCAGACTATAGACATCCTTACTAAGCCTTTGGGTCCATGACAATATGTGAAATTATGGGATAAACTTGGTGTATCTATTATATTTACCATTAAGGGAGGGTATGAAAGTAAATATTAGATTATAATGGTCAAATCGATATTAGACTTAGGAATTAATAAAGTCAACTCGAATTTATATTATTTTATTCTTTTATGTATTATTTCACTTTATTTTGTTTCTCAGTCTATCCCACATTCATAAAGTAGATTGTCTTGACTTACTTGTAATCCTCTATAATAAATCTTTTTCTTTCTCATTAATTCACAATACAGGGAACTCTTTCGAATTATCTTGGTTCCTTTATGTGCTTGATTTTTGTAATAAGAGGGAAACCACCCTATATAAGTGCATAATTATTCCAACAACATATCAAGTAAGGATTACCCAGCCTACTCCATAAAGGGTATAATCATCAAGTTTCCCCTATGTATTATTTCAAGTAAAAATATTAAGCGAGGAACAATTGAGGGATAAGTAGTCCAAAATCCCATCTTTGAACTAGCATCACAAGGCACACAATATGATGTACGAGCATCCTTGGGCTCTTGCAATTGGCATCAAATATTTTATTTAATATAAATATTCATATTGTCTAGTTACTTAGCGTAGTAGGAGAAATAAAGAGGCCACTATTACTAAAATATAAATTGGAATAGTCAAAACATGGACAATAAGCTACACTAAGAATATATAGAGATATCCCAAGAAGAGGTAAAGAGTTAAAAATATTGTTGGGATACCATGAAAACTAAATAGTCTAAGACTAATTTATAAATATATTGAATTCTCAAATGAGAGAAGTTCCAATAGTTTACAATCGGAGAAGAGAAGGTTCGAATCCAAATTTGCAATAAAGAAGAAGAGGGTGAATACTATATCATGCTCAGGGAAGTTTGATATTTTCTTCCATTAGCATTATCCTACTCTGAATATTGTAAATTTTGGAGAGACTAAGACCTCCATATTGTAATCCATATGACATATTCAGATATCATTCAATAAAGAGTTATATTCCATCCATTTTCTTTTGTTTCCTATTATTTACATTATTAATTATGTTAAATTTAGTTTTGTATCATTTGCTAGTGTGATTTCTTGACTAAACTACTTTTTTATTTGTTCCACTTTGATAGTGTTGATCTAGTTGGGTAGGTTGTTATAAAATTATAGAACTCGATTGACACATCAAGTGGTATTACAACAAGGTTAGGATCTGGTTGAGAATTCTCTAAAGTATCATAACTAATTTTCTCATGAGAGTTGGGCTCTATGAGATCAGTTCCTATGCAAAAGTGGCAACAGGGATACTTGAGAGAGGGTCCTTTCAAATTGTCTCTATTGAAAGACAATTGGTGGGAAGAAGTGCCAAAATAAATTCCTGTGAATGGTTTTCTGGTTGAGGAATACAGGAAAACTCATAGGGATGACACTATTATTACACACCCAATTCCCACAATATTAAGTGTGGATTTTCCACACTTAAGTGAGGGAGTGTTTGTCATTACCCTAGACATGTTGGGTGAGAAATACTATGTAAACATCTATTATTCATTATTATTGAAAAAAAGAAATTAATTTAGTGTGAGAATCCACCTCACATCTAGTTTCCTAATCTCAAGGAGAAGTTGAGAGTCTCATAGATGGTTGAGATATTTTCTCAAACCGATAATTTAATTTGATGGATCTTGAGAGATATTTCCTCCCTGAAATCATTGAGAGATATTTTCTCCCTAAAGTACTTGAGAGATATTTTCTCCCAAAAAATATTGGAGATCCCAATTTAGTGGATCTAGTGAGTGATCTTCTTCGTAGATTGTTGAGTTAGTTCTAAAATGGAAAAATATGTTCCTTATGTGAGAGCTTAAGGGGGGGACATGGGAATATCAAACCTTTGATCTTGTGAGGAATTAGTTCATATCATCATACCTATATGTAAATGTGTTGAACCTACACATAATACATCTAGCTAAACAATAATACACACATTTGCAGAGAGAATTGGAAAAAGAAGAAGAAGGAGAGAAAGAATGGAAGAATTCTAATTAACTGTATTCCACACTCAAAGAGTGAATAATTTACAATAGATATAGGATACATGAGTAACTAATGAGCCATAGTGGTGGTCTAGATTGATCTGAACACACACCAACAGTTACAAGAGTAAACTGCCACCTAGTCTAGTCTCTCAGATAGTTACGGGAGTGAACTGGCACCTAGCTGAGTTAATTAGTCAACTAGTCTTCAGTTAACTAACTGAACAAAGAGTAGTGAGTTGGTGATGATCCCAATGTTTCATGGTGACAAAACCAATGCAACATCTAAACTCAACTCAACTAGTCACACTGAAGTTTCAACTTAAAGAGAATATTCTCCAGGTGGAATATTCTCCCCTAAAATATAGGAGACTAGATAATGACTAATTATGACTTATAAACAAGGAATAACCTTTGGAAAAATAAATCATAGGTGTGTGTGAAGTAACTCCAACACCCCCCCTAAACATTACTATGGTGAAAATAAAGAATGGGTTCCGGCTACGAGACCATGTTAGGTACCCAAATACAAAATATACACTGAACTAAATGAGGAAAGAGGGAAAAAATCACGGGAACAAAACCCCCCCTCAAATTACAATGCATAAAATAAAAAATAAGAAGAAACAAAAGGTGGTTGTTAAGAAACCATGTCCTTCACTCCAAGAGAAACTATGCAAGTTTGTGCTCTTTGATGATTTTGTTGAAGATGTAGATGTCTGCACGGCTATGATGAAGCATATGAATCATTGATATTTCCACACATATCCACTTTATCTTCTTGTAATGAATAATATCCAAATAAAGTTTGGATGAAACTTTGAAAACCGTACGACCATTTTTGGAAAAACATTGAAATTGTGTTGATTTTAAAATGATCATAACTTCACTTCCCGGACTCCTTTTCGGATGATTGTTTTTTAAATTAGATATTTTCCCGAGAGGAATTCAAATATCCAATTTGTTTCTAAAAATTTGACTCAAAAAATATCATAATGAAGTCTGATGTGAGCGGCTCTCTTTTTGTCTCCTGAGATGCATGCATTGCGCATGGAAAAATGTCTGCAAGTGACTCCTGAGATGCATGCCATATATATTCCACATGAATTTCCAAAAACAAATCTGAAATGAAGTAGACATCATCTTCATTTATTGGAATACAAATTTCTGCAAATACTTGTGTAGAAGACTCTTTAGAATAAGAGGCTTGATCTTCTGATTGTTTCTCTTATGGCTCTATCTTTCCAATCCCTTGCATGCAATCTTCACAATCTTCTTTATTCCCAAATAGAACCTCCAATCTGGTCCATAATTCAGTTGGAGTTGTTTCTTGTGATTCATCATATACTTGATGGAGAATTTTAAGATAAATAAAATAGCAGATACATCCTATGGCCATATCTTGTCTATTGAGAAAGTCATTTTTCTCATCGACAGAATCAAGCTCTACTTCCATTTCCATAGTTATTTGGTACAAGCCTCTGCATATGAGCATAAGAAGAATTTTTTTCTTCCATTCCAAATAGTTATGAGGCGTGAGAAGTATTTATGGTGAATAATCCATCTTTTTGTTGTCTTTAATCTTTTGTACCTGCAATTTTTTTTTTGGGTGTATCTTTTGCTTAGCAGTCCGTCAGCTCTGATACCATGTAAATGTGTTGAGCCTACATAGAATATATCTAGCTAAAAATAATACACACATTTGCGGAGAGAATTGGAAAATGAAGAAGAAGGAGAGAAAGAATGGAAGAATTCTCATTAACTGTTTTCTACATTCAAAGAGTGAATAATTTACAATAGATATAGAATACATGAGTAACTAATAATCCATAGTGGTGGTCTATATTGATATGAACACACACCAACAGTTACAAGAGTAAACTGCCACCTAGTCTAGTCTCTCAAACAGTTACGGGAGTGAATTGCCACCTAGCTGAGTTAACTAGTCAACTAGTCTTCAGTTAACTGACTGAACAAAGAGTAGTGAATTGGTGATGATCCTAATGTTGCATGGTGACAAAACCAATGCAACATCTAAACTCAACTCAACTAGTCAAACTGAAGTGTCAATTGAAAGAGAATATTCTTCTGCTGGAATATTCTCCCCTAAAATATAGGAGACTAGATAATGACTAATTATGACTAATAAACAAGGAATAACCTTAGGAAAAATAAATCCTAGATGTGTGTGAAGTAACTCCAACACTATATTATTGTGGCACGAAAGGGTTGGAAAAAGGAGAGATTGGAGGAATTGTTGTAGCATCATCATTGAGGTTGTAAATATTCTATTTCTTTCCACTTTTAATATGTAACTTGACCTATATCTCTTAATGTCTACATTGTACATTTCATTAATGTTTATCTTTGTCTTTTTTAAGTCTAGGATAGATAAATATACTTTCATCTTATGATATATAGTAGCAGGAGAGGATTGAATTGTCTCTTGCAGGGGGGATGTTGGTTGTGGATCCTGATTATCTTCTTGATTCATAGGTATTTTACTTTTAGCTGTGTTTATACCCCATGAAGTATTTACACCCCAGAAGTATGTACACTCTTCCATGCTGAGGAATGCAGAGGGGGGGTACCCCCTCTGCGCAGTCTGAGGGGGATATCTCCCCGACTGGGGGGTCTGGGGGCAAGCAGACCCCCAGCAGGGGTTTGGGTGTGAAGCCCCCAAATGAAAATTTACCTTGTAAATGTATATTGTAATTTCATTTTAAATCTGGACCGTTCATTATAAGGTCGCAGATCTAATGATAGAGATTATGTTAGGGTTTTTTGCCCTAAAAGGCAACCCTCTTTTATGAGAGAAATGTATTGCGGCTATGATTGATGTCAAATATTGTATTCTGAGATAGGAGACTGTGAGAGAAAGAAAAGGAAGTTATAGTGGGTTTTTTGTAGGTTGTATCCCTTCATATGCTGGATAATAATAAAGGAAGGACTTGGCAATTTCGTGGACGTAGACCACACTAGGTGAATGACGCAAATCTCTATCTCTATTGTATTATGTATCTTCTATGTTTTATTTCTACATTTGTTTTATTTTATTGCTCCACGGTCTTGTTTTTCTAATAGGGGATACTTCCATGCTCATAGCCTAGAGATGAAGTTCAACAGTGAGAGCTACGAGGACAACCTATGGGAAAGAGGTAAACCATCTATCTTTTCCTCTTTCTCTCTCTCTTCTAATTTCATTAATGAACATATAAATTAGTATTAAACGGAAGTTAATTGGCATTTGTTTTTCTTCTATCTTGGATCAAAGGAAACCCAATCCAAGGGGGATTTCACCTGTCTACAAGGATAATCCACCACAATAGAAAAATGATGACCATATTAGGGAATGAATGTTCCTGAGTTTTTATCCTTTTGATTTTGTTTGTTTCTTGATTAGTTTTGATCGAATGATTTTGATTTGAACTCTTCTATTCCATCATCATTGTTGGAAAGTATTCTGAGCCAATAATCTATTTTTTTTTAAATATGGGGAATAATTGATATTTTTTACCCATTTATCAAGTTTCATCCCTCTTTGTTAGTGACCTACAGAGCGATAGTATCTTGATTATAGTCATCCAATAGTGTATTAGGGAGCGATGAACTTTTATCATTGCCCCATTTGCATTAAAATAGGAGCAATAGTCGCCTTCCTGAGTCAATTTTAATCCTTGTTGCCTTTCTTTCCTTAGATTTCTTGACTCATGTCTTTTCATTAGAGTCGTTTGGGTTTTATTTTGACTTTGATTGATTGAAGGCTTGTGTTTATAATTTTTTTTGGCATCTTTTGGATTATTATCTCTTATCAAGTTGTGAAAAATTCACAGCTTCCAAGTTTAACATGATCCTTTGGCAAAGTCTTTATTGTCAACAGTTTGATCTTTGTTATTTGCAAGTTTTCAAAATTCTTTTATTTCAATTCCAATAATTTTCAAGTGTTTCACTTGTTGATTTTGGAGTGCTTTTAATTAATTTGGAGATTGTATAGGTCGTGTCAAGACTTTTTATCGATTTTCTTCCTTTGTTCTCTTGGGAAAAAATTTGATCCCTTGAGGGTATTCCTGAACTCTTTGGCCACTTTGTTGTTGAGTTTCTTCTTTGTTAGTATTGAAATATTCTCCCTTGCTGCAAATTTACATTGATTATTTATATTTTCTTTTGAGGTTTTCAAAAATTGATTCCCCTTCTCTTTTCATAGATTTGGGTTATTGTTTGAACTTCTGTTAGAAACATTCTAACATTTGGATTCTTTCAGTTCTTACTTGAGTGCATGTTTTGTTTGTATTTTTTTCTTTGTAATACTTTTCCTCGACATTAAAATATTTCATTGAAAGTAAGGAGGAAGAAAACATTGCATTTGAAATCATTTCATTGCATTTAAAAGAAAACAATAATTCTTCCATTCTAGTTAGTGGGTGGAACATTTCTTAGCTTGCATTTTAAATCTAAGTAAATTGCATTTTAATTGTGTATCCCATAGTTTATTTGATTCATATACCAAACACATTTTGAATTTAAAGAGTATTTAATGATTCTTGATTGAATGTTACACTTCTTTCTTTGCTTGAAACCTCTTGCTCCATTTTCTAGATAGGCTCCATTGAAATTAAATATTACATTCCATTCTTCTTCTTTTTTAAGTATTCTTGGAGTCATAGTGATAACACCATATATTCCACTTCCATTTACCCTTTTGAGTAAAAAAAATCATAAGAGGAACAAGCACATAATATAAAATAAATTAGAATTTTTTTCTTTTATAAACAACCAACAAGTCTAGGATTTTAGGGCCTTGGTTGTAAGGTGGAGAGTAAATTCTCCAAGGCCACTAAAAAGAAATTAGGAACATTAATCGTTAATAATGTGAAGTGTTTGTTGGGAAATATCCTCTAACACAAGATTCAAATGGTAGGAGAAGTCGAGGAGAGTGATTGGACCAGTTCCCAACACTCTCTCTTGGTGGGGTTATGTGGGCCAGGGGAAATATTAGTAGTGACAAGTCCTCGAGGTGACACCACTATTTGAATTTCATCAGGTCTAATAAATTTGTTTTACGTTATCTTACCATTTGTAGAATCCCTATCCCACGATCATTCTTCCCAACCACCAAGTGTGAAGTAGTATCCCTAGTTTCCTTTCCGAGGTTACCTACCTAGGTGACTGCAACAGTGGTAATGTTAGTACCTGAAACAAACGTGCAACACATAATTTTGTCTCCTTAGGAGGTTACTTGTTTGCATCATGTACTTTCACCTATGGATGTCCATTAAAAATTAGTTGTGGGTAAATGTTTCTCATATCTTCAATGGCAGCGTCATCTCCCATATTTGGAATATCCTTACTTCCTTTTTTCCCTATCACAAGGGAGTTTTTTGATTGCTCTTATTTTATAGGGACTTTAGCAGTGTGTTCTTTTTTATTTAGTGACCCTAGGTTGATTTTGTGTCTATGGAAACATTTTTTGGGACTATCAAGCAAGGAACCCCTTTTCACGAGGAACCTTTTATTTTTCCTTATTTTGGAAATGTTGGTCCTCCCTATATTGCTACATTGAGTCTTGTTGGATTAACCATAGGGTTACTGGTATGGTTTTGTTCCACTCCAGTGATCCCAAATTCTCTTGGTGATTCGAATGCAAACCCTCCACCCCAAGAAAATAAACTTCATGTTGAACTTTTTCCTTCTTTTCCCATTAGGTATTTTCCCCTTTCTTCTTACTCACTGGTGAAGGTATTAATGCTAGTAACCAAGAGGATAAGAATAAAAAGAGAAGGAATAATAAGAAGAACAAAAATAAGAAAGGGGGAAATCAACCTACCACTATTAATCATGTTGGGTTTGTTGATGATATTGATAAAACTACAAACACACATCACAATCCTAAATTACCTTGAAGGATTTGTAAGGGTGACCAGCTTTTTAAGGATTTCTCTGGTCTTACCAAAGTATTAGAAGTGTAGTCTACAACTTCCCAACAACCGTCATCGCCAACGTTTTAACATCGTGCTAGTGACAACCCATCAACCCATAATCATCGGTTTGGAGGAAAAAATGGTTAAGTGAATATTCCTTGTTGGTTATGTGGGGAAATGTGTTGGCCCTTGGTTATGGAAGAAAGAGAAGATCAAGGAAGAAAAAGGAAAATGTGAACTTTGTGGAAGACACAGTGATTATGACTGGGTTGAAGTAAGCAAAAGAGAATAAAAGATGGATCGAAGAAAGCCGTTGGATGAGGAGATCGAGGATGATAGACCAATAAGAAAGAAGGATCGTACAAAAATCAGGAAGCAGAGAAATCCACCATTGGATGCCTTAAAGAATCATGCAAGAAGGAAGGAAAAATAGGTTGGAGAAGCCTTGAAAATACTGGTCAATTTGACCTAGGGTTTTAGAGACCTAGGGTTTTGGTATCTAGGGTTTTAGACACCTAGGTCTATACCTAAGGATGTCGGTAAGTGATTGTAATGAATAAATAATAACCCATATGAAGGAAGAGGGTTGGTTCAGGTTCAAGTTACTCGATCTAGTTGTTGTTTTGTTGTGAGAGATTATTGTTGTGTGAGAGAGAAGTGTTAAGTGTGAGAGCCTTATGGTATTGTAAGATATTCAACTGGGTGCGAAGATCGACCCCACAGCTGGGTGCTCAGGGAGGGGAGAGAAAGATAGGAGAATAAAGAGGATCTGCTAGATAAGAGCACAAACAAGAAATGTATGTTTCATATTACATATTATAAAGCATAGTTTTGTGGACTTATCCCTAGGGAGAGGATGAACCATGTATATATTGTGTTATGTCTGATTGGTATTTTGTCTTTGTCATTGATATACTATGATTGCATTACTATTTTAGATCTGATAAGTAGATGTGCAGAGTAGATCCAAGCTGATAAGTGATATATGAATGTTGTGTTGTTCTTTTATTACTTCCACATGATATTCCCTTTGGTTGTACACATCTTTGTCCTGCAACCCCCTCATAACTACCTCGGGTGAGACTGCATTTACTTCACAGGAGTTGCCAAAAGGGCCAATAGTTAGGGCTTGTTGGTGCGCTCTTAGATATGAATCCTAGTTCTGCCCCTCTGCCAACAAATGGTTTCATTACCGAGACATGAATCTTCTTGAGGGAATGTCAAGGTGGTTTCCATGGAAGAAAAAGACTCAAAAGTGGATAGAGGATCAGGAAAAGGACTTTGCTAAAGCCCAAAACAAGAATCCTAATCTTAGTACAAAGGATTGGTTCGAGAAATATATCTTCACTGATATACACAAAATTTTCTTTGGGGGAATCCATTAGGAGTTGTATGAGTGGATAGCTAGATTAGTAGATACCTAGTTTGAGATCTGATCTAGACCTCCTGTGGTTTGGACGTCGAAGTTGATCAAGAAGGTCAAAAGAGTTGATAACACTGTATCACAAGTAGTAGATCACTAGTTTGATAGCACCATTGGAGGGTACATCACAGAGTTTTTTGTTGATAGAGTAGAGTCATATAGCCAAGCTGAGCGATACTTATTTAAGGGACCCAGAGGAAAACTTTTACAATTCCTAAATTTGAGACTCAAGGTGCTATTGCATGAGACTCAAGAGGAAAATAGTATATTGGTCAGATCTAGAAAGGATAATGTTCAAGAATTCAGACAATGACAACGACACAGAAGCTGGACATATGTGCAGTGGGAGAGTGCAAGATACGAAATATAATAAATGTGTAGAACAAAAATAAAATGCTAGAAATGGTAGAATAATAGTAATATATCTAGCATAATCTCCACAATAACACATAAATGATATAAGAACAACAACATAAATAACACTTTGATTCAAAAAGAAATGTTCATAGGCCTCTTTGAGGGGGCAACCTCCAATCGAGTAGTGATCTGTTACAATAATCTCCAAGCTAGGGTTTTCATACCCTCGACCTTTATTTATACTAAATATGTCTATCAAGGGAAGCATCTAGAGGAAGATCCTTCCAGAAGAGAAAGCTTCTATTAGGTCTTCTTACATCCTCCTTATTCTATTTTATTGAAAGGCCTTATTAATATTAACCTTTATTACATCTAACTATATTAATCTACCTATGTGTGGGCTAGGACCCTAACATGTCCACCCCTAAAAACAACCTTGTCCTCAAGTCTTGAGATGAGGAAATTGTTGCAGAATGGTAGATGGTTCCCAAGTGGCATCTGTTGGATTCGTATATTTCCACTAGACTAGAACTTCCTTGATGGTTCTCTGACATAGGTGACACTCACGCTAGTCCAAAAATGCTTCTAGTTGTAGCCAAATGGATCCTTCTTCAGCTAACTTAGGAAGGTTGGTTTGAATTTGGCACTGAGTTCCAATCACCTTCTTTAAGCATGAAACATGGAAAACTGGATGTAGCTTCGATTGACTGGGCAGAGCTAACTGATATGTGACTTGTCCCACATGCTTGAGAACTATATAAGGACCATAAAATTTGGGCACTAGATTCTGAGAATGCTCAGCCTTGAGGGAAGCTTTCTTGTATGGTTGCAGTCACAGAAACACTTGATCCCCTTCTGCAAATTGACATTTAGAGCGACCTTGATCTGGTTGTTGCTTCATGCGATTTTGTGCCATGACCAAGTTCTCTTTAACGGTATGAATAATATCCTCTCAAACTATAAGTGTTTTGTCAACCGCCTGAACCTTCGAGGTACCCGGTAAGTATGAGAGAATTGAAGGTGGCTTCTTTCCATATACCGCTTCAAAAGGAGTCATGCGAGTAGCTGTATGGTAGGAATTGTTGTACCACCATTTAGCTAGGGGTAGCCATTGAGCCCATTGATTTTATTTTTCAAAAGAAAAACACCTCATATATGTTTCCAAACACTTGTTGACAACTTCTATTTGACCATCAATCTGGGGATGATAAGTTGTCCTGAGATGCAATTGGGTGCCCTGGAGCTTAAACAGTTCTTGCCAAAAATTGCTTGTGAAAGTTGGGTCATGATCAGAAACAATAGAGTGTGGCATGCCATGAAGTTTGAAGACTTGGTCCATGAAAAGTTGAGCCATCATAGATGCAGTAAATGGGTGTTGAAGAGTGCATAAATGAGAATACTTGGAAAGGCGATCCACAACGACCATTATGAATGATTTATTCCCTGATTTGGGTAAGCTGGTAATAAAGTCCATAGAGATATCCTTCCAAATAGCCAGTGGAATTGAAAGCAGTTGTAGTGTGCTTGGAGATTTGACTGTTTCTCGCTTGTTACATTGACACACCTCACATTCAGCTACAAAATTATGGATGTCATGTTTCATACCATCCCAGAAAAAAGAACATTTGACTCTGTCATATGTTTTGGTGAACCCTAAGTGACCCACTATGGGTGTAGCATGAATCTCAGAAAGTACCGTAGATTTAATCTTTGATTGTTTACTTAAATACAAATGGCCTTTGTATCAAAGATCATCCTAGAGCCAATAGTACCCTGGGGGAGTCGGAGCCTTGGTCTGCAATTGCTGGATCAGATGCGATCTTTTTGGATCTTGAAGCCATTCCTGGCACACATCTTGGAGATAATCGGGTACAATGAAGAAAAGAGAAAAAAGGGATCCTTCATCTTCATATTTTCAGTACAATGCATCCGCCACTACATTGTCTTTTCCCTTCTTGTAAATGATCTCATAATCATAACCAAAGAGCTTAGTCACCCATTTGTGTTGCTCCTGGGAGGAAATGTGTTGTTCTGGAAAGTACTTGAGGCTTTGATGGTTGGTCTTGATTTGGAAGTGTTGCCCCAAGAGATAAGGGTGCCACAACTCAACAACATGCAGAATAGCCAACATTTCCTTTTCATAAATGGGTTTGCCCAGATTCCTTTAAGATAGTTTCTTGCTGGTGAAGGCCAAAGGTAGACCCTCTTGCATAAGGACAACACTGATTCCTTTCCCTGAGGCATCACATTCCAACACAAAGGTATTTTTGAAATCAGGAAGGGCCAGAACCGGAGTGGTGCACATGGTCGTCTTCAAGGTTTGAAAAGCTTGGGCAGTAGCTGGAGTCCAAGTGAAAGAGTTCTTTTTTAGGAGAGAAGTGAGAGGTGATGCAATCTTTCTATAGTTGTTAACAAACTTGTGATAATACTTTGTTAAGACCAGAAATCCATGCAATATTTTGAGAGTCTTTGGGTGTGGCCAATCTTGCATAGCTTCAATCTTTTTGAATCCACCTTGATGCCATCCTTGCCAACCAAATGACCCAAGTATTCTACTTCTGAGGCACCAAAAGCACATTTAGACTATTTCAAGAAAAGTTGGTGCTAGGAGAGGAGATGGAGAACTTGATCCACATGAGTAAGATGGTTGTTCCAAGATTTGCTATAGATTAGGATATCATCAAATAAAACTAAGACAAAATGACAGAGAAAGGGATGGAAGACATGATTCATGAGGATTTGGAAGGTGGAGGGGGAATTACATAGGCCAAAGGGCATGACCAAGAACTCATAGTGGCCCTCATGAGTGTGAAAGGCCATCTTGGGAATGTCTACCTCTTTCATACATATCTGGTTATAGCCCAAGTGAAGATCAAGTTTAGTAAAGAATTGGGCGCCACTCAATTCATCCAAGAGGTCATCAATTACAGGAATGGGAAATTTGTCTTTAATGGTCAATTTGTTGAGGGCACGAAAGTCAGGACACATTATCCAAGAACCTTCTTTCTTCAGTTCCATGACTTCGAGAGAAGAGTAAGGGCTCGTACTAGGGTGGATAACACCTGCATTAAGGATTTCGTGGACAATTTTCTCAATTTCATTTTTTTGTGAGAAGGGGTGGTGATATGGCTGGATATTGGGAGGAAGGCTTCTGGGTACAAGGGGAATGGAATGATCATGAACACCACAGGAAGGAGGGAGGCCTTGGGGAGTGGAAAATACCATTTGATATTTAGAAAGGAGAGCTTGGAGGTCATGTGACACCAAGGGTGTTTATGTTGCTTGAATGGCATGGAGTTGGGCAATGACACCAGAATGACCCTTTTTGAGCAGCTTTTCCATGCGATGGGAACTAATGATCTCAGGTGAACTAGTAGTGATGCCTTGGCATTTATATTGGTGGCCTTCCTGGTCGAATTGCATGGTTAATTCCTTAAATTCCATGAGAATGGGACCCAAAGTTCTTAGCCATTCTGCACCCAACACAATGTCACAACCACCCATGTCGATAGAAAACATATGGGATTTTAGGTGGTAGTCACCAATTTGGAGATGCACATTTTCACAACACCCTCCACATTTCATGGGACCACCATTGGTAATCATGATTTGGAAATTGTTGACAGCATGGATGTAGCAATGAGTTTCTTGGGCAATGCGACAATGAATAAAATTATGGGTGCTTCCACTATCAACCAGAATGATGAACTTTCGATGCTTGATGTAACCGATTAACTTGAGGGTTTGGGGAGCAGAAAATCCAGTGAGAGCATTGAGGGAAATGACAGGTTCAACTTCGGGAGGGTCTGAGGGAGGGGTTATGTCAGTGATTTCAGGTGACTAAGACACAAGGGGAGTTTCAACATCCTCTTTGAAAATGTCCTTAGATACAACCATAAAAATGTTTTTTTCCTTACACTTGTGGCCCGGGAAATATTTGTCATCATAATTATAACAAAGGCCTTTGAGTTGGCATTCAGCCATTTCAACCCTGGTCAATTTTTGGATTTTTAATGGGGCAGAGGGAGTAGTGGGAGTGACTGGTTTAGGGCGAGGGATAAAGGAGGGTTTTCGGTTTTGAGATGATACAACTTGTTGCGCTTCTTTATCTCTTTTAGTATCATCCACCCAAGTTGAGGGTCGAGCCATGAGGACATGGGCCCAAATCTCGTCCTTGAGGCCACTAATCAAACACTCTCAAAATAAAGCATCAGTCATGCCCTCAAATCGAAAATCTAGGCATTTAAAGGAAGCTATGAAGTCTTCTACTGTTCTGGATTGTTTCAACTTTGTTAAATGGCCCAAATGGTTGGTTTTCATGTCAAATCATTCATAAATATCAATCACAAATTGGGTCCAAGCAACATACACTTGATGGAAAGTTTTTCTCCATTTCCACCATTGCCAATGTTCTTGATCTATATGGAGAACACCATACCATAGTTTGGCTAAGTCATCTATAATGCCATATAAAGAGAAATAATGTTCCATTTGGGTTACCCAACCAATGGGGTCCGAGCCATCAAATTTGGTCACATCCACCTGTGGAAGGTGTATGTCACGTTGAAAGTGATGGGACTGAAAGGTATGGGAATGGGAGGAAGTTTCTCCTTCATTCTTTGGAGGTTCTTCAGAGAAATGGTCATCTGTAGTGATCTTCAGTTTGGTGCAGAGTGATGAAAAGATAGATTCAATTTGGGTGGTCAGTTCTTGTTTGACTTCCTCCATTGAGGACTGCATGGTTGTATTTATGGTAGCATTGATGGAGGAATCGATGGAGGCAATAGTAGCACTGAGTTGTTTCACTTATTTTTGGGTTTCTAGGAAACCAGATCGCATGGTGTTGAAGCGAGCTTCCAAGTCTTGGCTACAGGTATGGGCCATGAGGATGGGTGAATTGAAAAGGGGCGAGCGAGGTCAAAAATTTTGTCGAAAAATCATATGGATGAATGTGATAAGGGAGAAGAGATGAATCCAATGGAATAGGTCTCAAATAATGGTGAAAAAATTTCCAGAATTTTTTTTTTAAACACCTACGGAGTTATACTCTGGTCTAAAGAATACTACAGTGATGAAATCCCCAAATGCTTAACTAGAAAGAGATGTGTATTTACTTGGCAACCTGAACACAGTTGTGTAGCAATAAATCTGCTTTGTTTTTAATTTGTTTATGTTTCTATCCCCCAAGGGTTGGGTATTCAAGGGTTCTACAGACAAGGGTTTTCCCTGTGCTATAGCTCTCTGATATACGTGTGGGGTCCAATAGTAGTACTCAACCCAATATCTCAGGGAAATAACTAAGGAGGATAGACCGTACCCTTATCCATACTACCTAACTACCTAGGTACTAGAGAGTATATTCTCGAATGTTGTTCTCGATGACACTATAGTAGTCCGACAACCAATAGGTTTATCTAAAGAGGGCTTCAATAAATCTAGGTTGATCCATACACAGGTGGTGTCTGATGCACTACCACTCAAAGGGGTACCAACAGGGGTTACAAGGGTGGCCAACAGATGTGCGCTTAAGAACCACTTGTATTTACTGTGTGTATGAATACCTCAACCATGGGTTTATGTGCATAACAACAGATATATGTGGTTTAAAGATGCTGGAATACATCTCTACCCTCGAAAAAAAAATCCCACAATTTCTGCCAAGGAATGTGCTCTAATATCACTTGCAAGAAACCAAAAACAATAAATGTCTATAACATAAATAAAATGCTAGAAATGGAAGAATAAAAGTAATATATCCAGCATAATCTCCACAATAACACAAAAATGATATAAGAACAACAACAGAAAGAGCACTTTGATTCAAAAAGCAATGTTCACAAGCCTCTTCGAGGGGGAAACCTCCAATCGAGCAACGCTCTGTTAAAATAGTCTCCAAGATAGGGTTTCCATACCCTTGACCCTTATTTATACTAAATATGTCTATCAAGAGAAGCATATAGAGGAAGATCCTTCTAGAAGCGGAAGCTTCTATTAGGTCTTCTTACATCCGCCTTATTCTATTTTATTGAAAGGCCTTATTAATATTGACCTTTACTACATCTAAATATATTAATCTACCTATGTGTGGGTTAGGACCCTAACAGAGAGTGTTCAGATAAGTTCACCTTGTGAACCTATTCAAGCAAAACTACGGGGATGAAGGTTTCTATAGTGGATAAGAGGTAGATATGACATACGGGGAGAATTCAAACCTGTTGGGATAGAGGAAGGGAAAGCTAAAGAGCTTCGTTGGGGAGAACCTAAAACTTCAGGAACCATGCAAAACATTGAAGTACGTACTTTTATCCCTCTTTTTGATTCAATAGTATTAAGAAATTAGAGTAATCCTAGCCACCAAAGTACCCAGAGCACTACCACTAGTAATCCACCACATACTCAGTCAGGGACCCTAGGAAGATCTATGGAAGATGAGATGAGACTCCCTATCTTTAGGGGATATGGATCTGAAGATCTTGACCATCAATGATGGAATATTAAAAATTTCATGGATGAAGCTATCAAAACAACCCAGTTTAGTACCATTATAAGGGATCGCACATTGAGCTAGTACATGAAGCTTGTTCAAGGACTTGAACAACCTAAGCCACTGAATCAGATTAAGAATGTGCTGATTGCAGAGTTCAATAAACCAAGGTCAAAGTCACAATGTATCACAAAGATGAAAGAGATCAAGTAGAAGGTGGTTGAACCTATTTCGGAATTCGTTTAGAGATTCAAAACCTTAACAGGCTGATTGACTTTTCAGATCCTAGATGAACAAAACAAAGAATGGTTCATTGTTGCCCTCTTACTTCACATCAGAGTTCCTCTTATGAAACAAAATATTGTTTTGTAGTCTGAGGCACTGGATATTTCCATGAATATAGAATCGATCCCTATGGGAGATCCATCTCAGGTATGAGTTAGATCTTGAGTCAGATGACTAGTTTGTCTCTGCAAGTCGAAGATATGAAGAAAGACAAGGGAAAAGATAAAAGAGAAGACATATGGTGTGTCAGATGTAGATCAAAAGGCCATGACAAGGAACAATGTCCCTTATCCAATGAATACTTGGCTTCTGGAGCCCCAATCCCTTTGAAGCAAGTCACCTTACCCTGGTACGAGGTATGCAGAAATAGGAATCGCCCTAGTGAGTGATATTACATGAAAAAGTTGTTTAGACACCCACAAATTTGTATTGCACATTCTGTAAGTCCACAGGACATGATGATAAGTATTGTAGGACTTACGATCTCAGGCATGAAAGGTTGAGAGACATATATAAGATTCAAGGAAAAGTACCATGAGAAGGAAACACTATGCAGTATAACTCCCCTGGGAGAGGAAATTTTAATCCTCATAGTGGATTCATAGGTCGAGGAAGAGGAGGAGGAATGGGTCGAGGCCGAGGATAGATCATCTATTATAACTGCACAAAACCAGGAAACCTATCACGAGATTGTCAGAACCCTTGTACCACTTGCAGCTACTGCAGCTCGTTTGACCATGTTATATAAGATTGTTATCTCCTGCTAGTTATTCTTTGGGAAAGAAGTGGACCTCAACAAAAACCGTAAGTGAAACTGATATATGATGAGCCTAGGAGAGAATACCCTAGAGTGGATATTGTAACAAGAGTAGGTGTTTTTATAGGATAAGACAGACTGACCCAATGAAAGATTACTGAAGACTTAGGAATCAAGAAAGCCACAGAGAAGACACAAATCCTTGATGCAAAGAAAGAAAGACAAATGTTTGAGGAAGGAAGAAAATAATTCATAGGAGACCAAGGTTCCTCATCAAAGACAAGACCAGAAGTGAGACAATATGGAATGCCTCTAGCATTTGATCAGTCTGCTTCACCAAAATAAGAAAAAGAGGTAAGTAAGCTCATGGAATTCCTATATACTTATATTAAGTTGATTCAAGATGAGAGCGTTGTACAAGAATTACAAAATTTAATCAGACACTATGAACTATATGAACTAGGAAAGATGGACCCCTTACAGAATAGGGAAGTAGACCAAATTGGTAAGAAGAGAAGCACGAATAAGGAATTACATTTGAATGCTCAAATAAGAGAGTATGGGCTCGATTATGTAGTCCTCGACTTTTTTTCGGAGGTCAATGTAATGAGGAAGAAAACTTGGGTAGTGATGGGAAAACCAAAGTTGATCTATTCCCCTATTAGTCTCAAGATGGTCAATCAACACGTTATCATCCCCTTTGGTAGACTAGAACATGTCTTTCTAGACATTGATGGAATCAGAACATTTGCAGATTTTTAGATTATTGAGATAGTTGACGACAACTTCCCTTACCCTACACTATTAGGAATTGATTGGGCCTTCAATAATTCCATTGTGGTTGATTTAAAGAAGAGACGTATGACTTTTGAAAAATATGGCCTTAGGGTCAGTTCACCCTTAGATCCAGATGAAGGTAAGCGATATACAGATCCCATCAGAGAAGAAGATCATGCATACGAACTGGAAAACATATACAAATTAATAGCCAGATAACAGAATTACATTAATCCCACAATTGATGGAAACTTAAGCTGGTGAAGTGATAGTGTATGCTCATCAGACTCAGAAGAATCACTGGAGAATTGGCAAAATAAAATGTATGAAGTATCTACAAGAATATGTGCTAGATTAACTAGAGAAGTTCACTGGATTGGCACAACAGTAACTTACCCACCTTTGATGGTGTAAATACTTTAGAAACCTTCTTGTCAGACTTTGAAGAGAGGGTACCAATGCAACAAATACTATTGGTGAAGGATGAGGTCCTGAGAGCAACCCCAACAAGATGGTCGGGGGCACATAAACACAACATTACGGAATGGGTACAATGTCATACCTTGATGAAAGCATGGTTCTCGACACAAGTAGAAGGTTGTGAGGTTATCTATATAGGTTGAATCCATCCAAAGGACCATGTGAGAAGTTGTGAGGTAGCCTGGAGAAACATTCCTCAAGAACAATGGGTGCACAAATTCATCAACACACTGGACACAACACCTATCAATTGGTACCTTCAAGCAGAGTTGCGCCTCATCACTAGAGATTGGAAAGGTATGACTCATAATTTTGTAACTACCTTATTATTTGAAATTTAATACCCTTCATTAGATCAAGCATTATAGATTGTCAGACAAAAAGTATTTGAGAAGGCATATATCCTTCCTTTGGAACAAGAAGAGGATGAATGGACTGCGCCTCTCCAGAAACTATAAGGTTGTTACAACATCAGCGCAGTTGAAGACGATGATCCTAGGAAGGTGAACATCATAGAAATAGAAGGCCAAAGATATGTGGAAGGACCAGGAGTTGAGCAACGATTTATTGGAAAACCGGTCAAGATTAAGAAGTTCAATATTGGAACATAGCAGACACTAAAGTTTGCAAATGTTGGAGATTACTTGGATGCTGATACCATTGACAAAATTACTGAGTTACTGCATGAACATCAAGACTTGTTTCCAACCAAGTTCACTAATATGAAGGGAAGTAAAGGGCCTATGGGAGAAATGAGGATCCCTTTGAAGACATATGCTAAACCATTCAAACAAATACCCTACAGATTGAACCCTAAATCTAAGGAGAAAGTGAAGATTGAGCTAAACAGAATGCTAGAAGCGGGAATCATAGAACTTGTCGAAGAGTCAGAGTGGATTAGCCCTATGGTGTTACAAGACAAGAAGAAAGGAGATATTAGGATATGCATAGATATTAGGAAGTTGAATGATGCTTTTTTTCATGACCCCTTCCCTACACAATTCACTGACGAAGTGTTATATAATGTGGGAGCCTGGGAAGTATATTCTTTTACAGATGGATTTTTAGGATACCATCAGATCCAGATTGCCAAGGAAGATTGCCATAAGACCACATTTGAAATAGAATGGGGATCCTACCAGTATAGAGTGATGCCATTTGGATTAAACAATGCCCCAACCATCTTTTTGAGGGCGGTGGTTGAAGCATTCAAGCAATTTCTGCAAAAAATTCTAGAAGCATATTTTGATGATTGGACTGTTTTTAGTTTATTGAAGAATCATATTGAATGTCTAAGGCTAATGTTGGACAAATGAAGGTAGTGTCAAATTTCCATGAACCTGAAGAAATGTATTTTCTTTTCACCATTTGGATTGTTTTTAGGTCATATCGTATGCAAGCAAGGCTTGCTGGTAGATCCATAAAAATTTCCATTATAGTTGATCTACCCCCTCCTACTTCATTCAAACAGTTTTGCACTACATTGGGATACAGAGGATACTATAGAAAATTGATTAAAGGATATGCTCAGATTACAACATCCATGGAGAAGCTGTTGAAGAAATATTATCAGTTTGGTTGGACAGAAGAATGCCAGCAGAGCTTCGACACACTGAAATAGAAAATGGTTACTGCACCTATTATGGTTTTCCCATATTGGACCAAGGAATTTCATGTGCATGTTGATATGTCTTCCATTTCTTTAGGAGTTGTGTTAACACAACCTGGAGGAGGAGATATTGACCACCCGTTAGCCTTTGCTAGTAGGAAGATATCAACTGCAGAGGTCAACTACACCACCATTGAGCAAGAAGGGTTAGCCATGGTATATGCATTGCATAAATTTTTCCACAGCTCATTGGGAGGACACTTTAATATGTTTACTAATCACTCCATGCTGAAATACCTAGTCAACAAGCTAGTGTTTGGGGGAAGGATATGCATATGGATTTTTCTATTTCAGGAATATGATTTTGAGATCATAGTAAAGCTAGGGAGAATGAACAAAGGTCCTGATCAATTTTCAAGGTTGGAACATGGTGAAGAGCCGACTAGTTTGGAGGATGCACTACTAGATACACATCTACTGGCCATTAGAAGATCGAATAACACTTGGCAAAGATAGTCCAGTTCCTATCAACAGGAATGACACCTAGTGAGTACACAATTCCTCAAAAGAAACAACTAGTAGTGTGCACTGCAGACTTCTCACTTATAGTTGGACATCTATACGAGATGGGACCTGATGACATATTAAGAAGATGTGTTATGGGGGAAGAACAACCATTGATCCTCACAGAAGGTCATGAAGGCATCACAGGAGGACATTACATAGGGAAAGCAGTTGTGCAGAAGGTTCTTAGAGATGGACTTTAGTGGCTTACCTTACACAGAGATGCTAAAGATTATTCCAGAGCCTGCGATGTATGAAAAAAAGTTGGGAAACCTTCCATAAATATGAAATTCCACTAGCACCACAACTGACCCTACAAGAATTCGAGAAATGGGCCATTGACTTTATTAGACCTATAAACCCACTAGGAAAGCGTATAGGAGCAAGGTACATAATTATAGCAACATAATACTTGACCAGATGGGTCGAATAAAGAGTAATTAAGGACTATAGTGAAACTACAGTTGTGCGCTTCATATTTGATGAAATCATAACCAGATTTGGATGTCCAAAGATCCTTATGAGTGATCAAGGAACACATTTCATCAATAAGACAGTTGAAGCCCTGACTGAAGAATTTGTAGTCCACCATTATAAGAGCACACCATACCATCCACAAGAAAATGGGACAGTTGAAGCATTCAACAAGATCTTGGAGACAATGCTAATGAATATTTGTAGTTTGAACAGGGATGATTGGGATCTAAGAGTACCGAAAATATTATGGGCCTATAGAACCACTTGCAAGAAGCTGAAAAAGGAGACACCTTTTAAGTTGGTATATAGTCTTGAAGCTATTGTTCCAATAGAATATATGGTTCCAAGCCTAAGAATTTTTTCTTTACAGATATGGATGACCTTGGTGTTGTTCAAGAGAGGCTTGCACAGTTGGTTGAATTGGAAGAAGACAAATTTATTGTAGGATTCCATCGGCAGGTTCAAAAGGAAAGAGAGAAGGCCGATCATGACAGGCACATCAAGAAGAAGGCATTTAGACAAGGTGATCTAGTCCTGAGATATGACAATAAGTTCATCAAACACCCTGGGATGTTCAAAATGCATTGGTTAGGTCCATATGAGATCACTTATGTTACAGAGGGAGGAGTTGCGCAATTGAATACTCTGAATGGGGAGTGGAAGGAAGGATTAGTGAATGGGATCCAGTTGAAATTGTACTATGACAACCAACTACCCCGCAGTTCTCAATAAACGTAAGAATAAAAGGGTCTAGGTACCAGGTGCAGTTGAAAATGGGTACCAGATACAAAAAAGATAGCCTACACAAGGAGGAAAATGAGGCATAGAGAAGAAAGAATAGGTTGAACTATGCAATCTAAAATCGAAGTAAAATAGGAAGCTGATATCTGAAATGCCTTAGGATGAGTCACAGGTGAGTGTTGGGGGCCTATTGGCCCTTGGTTATGGAAGTAAGTGAAGATCAAGGAAGAAAAAGGAAAATTTGAAATTCGCGGAAGACACAGTGACTGTTACTGGGTCGAAGGAAGCAAAAGAGCAAAAAATATGGAGCGAAGAAAGTCGTTCGATGAGGATATTGAGGATGACATACTAGCAAGAAAGAAGGATCATGGACAACTTATAAATTAGAGAAATCCACCATTGGATGCCTTAAAGCACTGTGCGATAAGGAAGGAAAGACAGGCTAGCAAAGACCTGAAAATATGGGTCAAGTTGACCTAGGGTTTTAGAGACCTAGGGTTTTGGTATCTAGGGTTTTGGATACCTAGGTCACGACCTAAGGACGTCAGTAAGTGATTGTGATGAATAAATAAGAACCCATATGAGGGAAGAGGGCTGGTTCAGGTTCGAGTTACTCGTTCTAGTTGTTGTTTCATTGTGATTGATTATTGTTGTGTGAGAGAGAAGTGTTATGTGTAAGAGCCTTTTGGTATAGTAAGATCTTCAGCTGGGTGCAAAGATCGACCCTATAGCTAGGTGCACAAGGAGGGGAGAGAAAGAGAGGATAATAAAGAGGATTTTCTAGCTAAGAGCGCAGAAAATAACTATATGCTTCATATTACATATTATAAAGCACATTTGTGTGGACGTAGCCCTAGGGGGAGGGTGAACCATGTATATTTTCTGTTGTGTGTGATTAGTATTCTGTCTCTGTCATTGATATATTGTGATTGCATTATTGTTTTAGATCTGATAAGTAGATGTGCAGAGTATATCCAAGATGATAAATGATATATGAATGGTGTGTTGTTCTTGTATTAGTTCCACTTTATATTCCCTTTGGTTGTAGACATCTCTGTCCTGCAACCCCCTCATAATTTCTTCGGGAGAGACTGCATCTTCTTCACAGGTGTTGCCTAAAGGCCCAGTAGTTAGCACTTGTTGGTGCACTCTTGGGGTTGAACTATGGGTTTTCCCATGTGCCAACAAAACACACTTCATGTCACTTTTACCTCACATGGATGAAGATTTGAAATTACTGGAAGACATTGCTATTTCCAAGAAACAACCTCCAACTACTTCCCATGAGTTCTCTCCCAACCAATTGTTAGTTCATGAGGTGGTTGGTATGATTAATTACATAGTCCATCCCACTCTTCCCTTGGAGAGTGAAGTGGATATTTCTTAGGTCTTTCTTATCACTTTAGAATACATTATACAAGGGGGAATTTCACACGTTTCAATGGAACCCCCTCCAAGTATTGAGGTCATTTCCTTTTATTCAAATATTCTGGAAAAGCCTCACATTCCTTCATACCTGGCTTTCCAAATTATCATGCAAGTTTGTGATAAGATCATGGTACATAGCACAATTAATGACAAAGGCTCTTCTGTTAGCATTCTATCCTCAACTGCTTGGCAAGCTATGGGTCCCCCTCAGCTTGTGTTGGTGGCCCGTCATCTTTAGGATTGTAATAGAAGACCTGAAGAACCTTTATATATCCTTCCTCAATTTCCCGTCACTTTAGGAGGGAAAACAATATGTATTGATATTATGATAGTCCATGACCCCTTAGACTTTAATTTTCTCCTTGGGTGGGACTATGTTTACACTATGAAAGTTTCCATCTCCACACTCTTTCAAGTGACCAGATTTTGTTTATTAGTCCTGATCTGACTACCAAACATCTAAATCCCTTGAATGTTCCTTATATGCAAGTGGTATCCTACTCGCCATAGGTTAATTATGTGACATCATGCCCCATGCATTCAACTCTGAGTGAGAAGGAGCCTATGTCTATATGCTCACCTTATTTGGACTTAGATCTAGTAGTTGACATGGTGAACCACTTAATGAAGGATTTGGAGTTTGATCTTCCCCTTGTTACCCCTGCTAAGTCCCTTGACATGTAATCCTTCAAGAGTGTTTTTCTTTCGTCTAATGAAGACCTCTTGGAAACCATGGTTAAGGGTTTCAAGAAAAGTCACCATTTCTATGTCAAGATCGTTAAAAAATGAAATAGAGGATTATGAGTATAGTTCATTGTCTGTGTCAAAATCGTTAGAAAATGAAACATAACCACATGAGAATAGTTCTCTTTCTTTGTCAAGATTGCTAAAAAATGAAACATATGAGTGCAATTCCCTTTCTGTGTCAAGCTCATTAAAAATTGAAATAGGTACCCATGAGCATAGTTCATTTTCTATGTCAATCTCATTAAAAAATGAAATAGATAACCATGAGCATAGTTCATTTTCTTTGCCAATCTCACTAAAAAGTGAAATACCACCCTCCAATTAAGTCGAGTCTTCCACTAGATTTAGTACTTGAACCTTCATTACATCTACATGTATCAGTTGATCCTATTTATTCATCCCTCTCTGGTGAACCTATTTCTATTAGTATCCAGGAGTTTATTAGGGTGAAAAATAAGATTCGGTCGATGAAACAAATCTTGTGGGGCATGTATCGAACCTATGGATATCATGCTAGAGTTAATCCACTAGCTTCTGCCAATCATGTTGGGGGAAAAGTAACAACCTCTAGACATCATGTTGGGAAGAAACCCCTCTAATGAGTATCACTCTAGGCACAGTTTCACTCTTTGTTTCAAGCTCGTGTAAAAATAAAAGGGACGGACCAAGCATAGTTTTTCTTTGTTTAAATATTGTGTAGAAATGAAACCTCCCCCAAGCATAGTTTTTCTCTATTTCAATCTTGTGTAAAAATGAAAACTACCCCAAGCAAATATTTTCTCTATTTCAATCTTGTGTAAAAATGAAACCTATCCCAGGCATAGTTTATTTTCTAGTTTCAAGATCATGTAAAAATGAAACCAAACCCTAGCATAGTTTCAATCTATTTTTTCAAGCTCGTGTAAAAATGAAACCAACCCCAAGAACATTTTCAGTCTCTATTTCAAGATCATGTAAAAATGGAACCAACACTGAGCATAGTTCGTTCTCTGTTTCAAGCTCATTTAAAAGTGAAGCAGACGTTTTGAGCACAGTTTCACTCTCTGTTGCAAGCTCATTAAAAAATGAAACAAATAACCATGGGCTTAGTATTTTTTCTTTCTCATGTCCATAAATACAAATATGAAGAGGAGTAGGTAGAGAAGGTGAAAGGAACCATGAATTGGAGTAATTGGAAAGGAGAATCAAAGATTTGGAGAAAAAACAAATTGGAGATGTTGGAGTCATAGTGGATTCAAAATTAGAATATGAGATGGAGGAAGAAATAAATGTTTATGAAAGATACCCAACCGATTATTTGATCTCATTTATGAAGGATTCAAGTAATGAAAGGGTGTAAGTCTCTTGCTATTATGGAAATCTAAAAGATGGGATTCTCACAAATTGGATAGGAGAACACGAGAGATACTTTGAGCATGAGAATGTTGATGACCCCAATATACTTCATTTTGCAATAATAAATTTTAAAGGGAATGTTTAACTTTGGTGGGATGTTGTGTAGAACAAAAAAGAATACAAGCAACAAGACAAGATAAATACCTAGAAGAAAATGGTGATTAATATCAAGGAGAAGTTATTTCCTATTTGTTACCAACAAAATTTTTGTAGACAAAAAAAAATTGAAGAAAAAAGAGACCTTTGTCTAGGAGTATATCAAATAATTTTTCAAAGTGCCACTCATATAAAAAATTAAATAACTGGAGTATCGAAGGGTAGAAATATATGTCAATGGATTGAAGTTCTAGATTAAATATGAGATGAGTACCATTATTTATGAACTATGGACGAAGCATATCATATTTCTTTAAAGGTAGAGTACAATTTGAATAGGAAGTGGTATTATAATTGTAGAGTAAATAATATTAGAGGAATATGAATAATGAATGCCACCAGAGGACATTCTAGCAAAGGGAGAGGCACTGAAGAGACCCATAGTCAAATTTCCAAAGATGACAACCATGTTGGAATAGGTAGAGGATTTTGAAGAGGAAAGGGTAAGTATATCATTAATTTATATAGATGTGTAGTATAAGGAAACAAAGGATATGAATGACCAGAGAAGAACAAACTAGGGAGAAGGAATAAGGCCAAGACTCATGTCACACAGATAGGTGAGGCACAAACTATTGGAAACAATGTTATAGTACTTTTTGGTGTATTTTATTTCTTGATTAAAGAAACTCAATCATCCAATAAATTAATTGTAAACCTCGGGTATGCTCTTTTATTGAAAATTTATTGTCAAAAATATATGCAGGAAACAATTCTCCAATTGGAACTATCTTGTAATATGAAGGACGAAATATCAAGAAGTAAGCACACACTACAAACTAAATTCCACCCTACTGAAAGGAAAACACCCTTGCTAAATTTAAATCACACTTTCTTGAGTAAAACACACTTGTGATTGAAATGAAACACTCTTCACACTTTCCTTGAAATAAATCTATCTCTCTCTCACTCACTCCTCACACATTGCTAAAATTAAAAACTATGCACACTTGTTGTGAATGGAATCATGTTGCTGAAATTAAACAATATGCACACTTGTACTTGGAATAAATCACTTTGTTGGAAGTAAAAAAATCAACACTCTTTCTTGAGAAACAAAATAAGATACACTCTACTAAAAATGAAACAGACTCACTCGTTTCTAAGGTAAACCATTCATCTTAAGGGAAACCAAACCTTGATGAAACAAGAAAAAAAATATATAAAAAAAAAATCTTCTAACCCAATAAACATCCCAAACCCAGATGAATACCAAAATTATCAAATCAATGCAATAGCACTATAATAGAAACAACCAAATGAACTAAATATGATTCATATTACTGCAATGATATAGTCAAGTAAAAACAATCTACATCGGCATTGGAACATACACAATTAATAACACATAGCAATAACAAAAGCAAACTGGACCTATAAATGTAAAGTAACACTTAAAACATAAATGAATAAATATACCTACTGGTGCAATAAAAACAACCCTACTAAAGAGGAGGTCCCTTCCTCCTTATCATGGGATAGAAACATTACATAAAATAAAAATTAAATGAACATAAAATGAACCACGAACTTGTCGAGTCTTTATTAATAAAAAATTAGAAGTTACAAATGCAGATGTTGTTTCTCATCAATTGAATTTACCGTTGAAAGACTGCACTAGCTTGGGAGTGGAAGTACCTAGTTTTTAAAAGTTCCTCCTTCTTAACTAATCCTAGGAAATTGAAAATTACGAATAGCCTTGAGAATATTTTTGATTCTCAAGATGTTCAATGTAGTCCTAAATAAGAAGATATTACACATATTTTGTAAATAGTCGTAAAAAAATATGATTATTTACTTAGCTTTCCCAATGAGTTGTCCTATAATCTGGGTTGAAAAAATAGACTCATGAAAAAAAAAGTAACTGTGACTTTATAAAAATACCCACGTCATCCAAGAAGAAAATTCATTTCCATGAAGGAATCGTGTGGATCAACAACCTGACCAACATTAGCAAAAATGGTAATGGTCTCTAGATAACATCATCAGTCTATTGGGAGTAACGACTCTTTAATAGTAACAACACTTTGGGAGTAACAACAGTTGGGAGTAACAACACTTTAAGAGTAACAACAATTGGGAGTAACAACTCCTGTAACAATCGATCATCTTGTAGAAATTTCTCAAGACTTTATTAGTAAATACCAAAAATGACCATTATCCTTCCCAAACGAAAGAAAAAAATAATGAATTGAGGCAACATATGAGCTTAGCATACCTGGACAAAAATACAAGATATCGGATAATAATGGTTATGAAAAGGACATGAATTATATAAGAAAAAAGGGTAAAGTAATAATAAAAGGGTGGAAAAAATGTGTCAATTCCCTAACTCGACAGTACTTTAGTATGAAGAGGGTGAAAACCTTATGTTCAAAATGGTGTTATTTAAACCCATAAATAAGTCTATGAAAGAACCTGAACAAATTAAGAGAATTTTCAAAACTAAATGAATGGTTCAAGGTAACTATCACTATTTGATCATAGATGGCGGGAGTATAAAAAATTTGTTGTCCATGGAGGTGATCAATAAGATAAAATTAAAGCGCATCCCTAATATTAATCTCTATCAGGTTTCATGGTCATATAAAGGGAACTAGTCACTATGACAGAGCAATGCTTATTGAGTTTCTAGATCAACAACTTCAGTCACCAGGTATTATGTGATGTGGTGGATATGGACGTATGTAATTTATTATTGGGAAGATGTTGGATGTTTCATAGGAAGGTTATCCATTATGGTATAGAAAATACATATGAACTCAATAAATATGGACAACATTATAGGCTAGAGCTAATGGTGGAAGACAAGACAATGAAAATGGACAATAGTGATATTAGGTATAGTGGTAGAAAAAGTGATGATGTACTATTGTGCTCATCCAAAGACTTTCTAAAGGACAAATATGAGGGAAACAGTTACATGCTAATGGGAATGCCTTCCATGAGAATTATTTCACACCATATTGATTTGTTTCCAGTATCAAGTCTAACTAATAAGGTTCCTTACCAAATGACTCCTACAAAAAGTGAAGAATTAAACATGAAGGTGCAAGAATTACTTAACATCGGTTGATATGAGAAAATTCAGGTCCTTCTATTGTCCCATGAGTTTTGACACCGAATAAGGGTGGTGAATGGAGAATGTGCACTAATTCACAACCTATTAACAATATTACTATCAAGTATCGGTTTCCCTTACCAACAATGGAAGACCTCATGGATTTCTTAAGTAGAGAAAAGTACTTTTCAACTATAGATTTGAAAAGTAAGCCCCCCTCAGGAAAAGAGCGAGAGACAAAATGGGTTGGGGAAAAGAGGCAAAGCCTTACTCAACCGCACTGGGGTACTCCACCTTGCTAAATCTCCCCCACGTCCCTCCTAACCCAACTATTTGGAAAGCTATCTGGAAATTCAAAACCATTCCCAAAATTGATTTGTTTCTTTGGACGCTTGGCCACGATAGTATCCTGACCGACGAAAACCTAAAAAGAAAAGGATGTTCCGGGCCATTCCGATGCCCTTTATGCCACCAAGCTGAAGAATCTTCCTCCCACCTCCTTCTCTTTTGTTCATTCTCAAAAGAAGTCTGGACTTTGGTAGCAGGTTCGCACTTCACCCTTCCCTTGGACCTTCACTCCCTCTTGGTGGATTGGCCCACCCTCTCCCCGTTCCCATCCCAAAATCAAAGCTTGGTCTCAATTCTCTGGCAAACTCTACCCAGATTCATTCTGTGGGGTTTATGGTTGGAGAGGAATAGCAGAATCTTCCGAGAAAAAGAGAGGAAACCCCCTCAAGTGGCTGCCAGAATCAGATCTCTCTTTAAAGATTGGGCTAGCAATCACACCTTCCCGCCGAACAGCAGAAAGATGAACGACAAAGAAGAACAATGGTGTTCTCAATTCCACCTCCCAAACCACAATAGGATCAATTCCCCTTCCCTCTCCCAAGCATTTTGGGAGCTCAGACACGAAAAAGAAGATTTCGACAAATGGAAAAGAGATAGAAAATGCCACATTCTCTCTTTTGACGGGGCCTCCAAGGGAAATCCCGGTCAAGTAGGTGGAGGAGGCCTCATTGAAAATCCAAATGCCGGAATTTTGTTGCGCTACGCAGTTGGTCTGGGAACAACCTCCAATAACCACGCCGAGGCAATGGCACTCTGGTAGGGTCTTTGCCATGTTCAAAGAGCAGGCATTCGGGATTTAATAATCATAGGGGACTCCTGAATTCTTATTCAAGCCATAGTCCTCACCCGAGCAACCCAAAACGAAAAGCTAAACAATCTAATAGCCAAAATTCGGTTGCTCTTAAGGGGATTGGACTCATTTCAAATATACCATGTACTAAGGGAGCTCAATCACAAAGCAAACATTGAAGCCAATAAGGGAGTCGAGCTGGAGGCAGGATAGTCCCTGGTCAATGAACATCAGTCCCAGGTGGATCTTCCATGATATCCCCATTGCCCAAAGGTGATTCAAATCCGATTGCAAGGACGAGCATAACAGAGCTCGCATCAAGACTCATGATGGTTCGCTGGATCGAGGGAATCCAATCGCACGCGCCCAGGCAGTCTTCCCACCTGAATTTGCAGAAGCCCAACCCCGCGCCCATTCCTCTCGGGACCAGCACTGCAGGGGGAATGATGACGGGAGGCTCCCCAAGAAAAAACATTGACCCGCCTGCTCCATTTTCGCAGATCACTCGCAGCCACGCCCAGAGCAGACGAATCCATCTCAAGGATTCGAATTCAGAGGATCCAGACATGGCCGCAAGTTCCAGCCGCCCCATTCCTGTAGAAGATCGCCTCAAGCAGCTGGATGAAAAACTGGAAAAGCTCAAGAATATGCTCCAGTTCCAACTGGACTTCTTATAAAACCTTGATTCTGAAGCTGGGAGGAGGATGGAGCAGTTAGAACAAGGCCTATCCTTTGTCAAGATCGGGTTCACTGAAGAACTCGACAAGCTGCACCAGGAATTGAAGAGTCCACAAGAGAAGTTCGAGGACCGAATTGGAGACCTGGAGGACAAGCTGTCCAAGCTAAATCTGGAATGGGGAGACAGCTCTGAGAAGTAATGTCCACAGCGCCGATTCGCACCAGTCTGAAGCACTATAAGCATCCTATCATTTTGTATAGAAGCTAGGTCACTAAATAATTTTAGTATCAGTTCCTCCACAGACTTGGGAAGCATTTCCACTAGTTTTTAAGTATTGTATTCCTCTTTTACTGGCAATATCTCTGTGCAACCATGCCATTGTAACAGATTTGTGGCTTTGCCATTTTTAATACAAATCCCTCTATACGTTACTGTCAAAAAAAAAACTATAGATTTGAAAAGTGGATACCATTGTATTAGGATAAGGGAGTGTTTACAAGCCCAAATGGCCTATTAAGAATTTAAGGGAAAATTACTGATGGAAAGTTCCAATTAGAATGGTTGTCATTTGGTATGGAAATTTTCGATTAGTATGTGGGTCTGGTTGCCACTAAGAATTTAGATTACAAAAAATGAGGATGAATTTTACTCCAAATAATTCTTGCTAAATATAAATTTAACTAATTAAAACAAAACAAAACTTTCTATTCCAATCTATTTCTAACCTATCTTGATCGAGATCATTTCCAACAAGATAGACATAGTACAAGATTGTACTACTAGTTGTAGAAATAGTTCATGACACACAGTAATATGATAAAACAAGAATTCCAGAGATACAGATCATAAATATTTATAAATCACACCTATCATTATATTTATTAGTAACCACAAATGAATAATTTTAGAAAATAACCAGCATAGAAATAGTTCACATGCAATGTTACTCAAGAAAATTATAAATCAAATGCACATGTAGAGTGTTCCCATACACAAATGAAAACATGCATGATTGTCAAAATAACTTCTTCTCTTTATTCCACTAGAGATAATAGTATCATCAAATGTTAGAATCGGAAAAAGTCCCCATCTCTTACATGGAGCTCTCTTTTCTAGAATAAGAGTGTCTCTTTACATTTTGTAATTTCCAAGGTTATAGTTACATCTCTTCATTTCAAATAGTTTTGTCTTATATACAACTCGAATGCAATTTTCCAAAGAAATATACATTATCTAACTATACAAGATCATGAAAATCTCTTTGAATATATATATTCTACATGTGTGACCCATAAGTCATGCCCCTTGGTTATTTTTCCTAGTCTATTCAACTTCATCTTCTCTAACTCCATCTCTCCGTCATATAATTGGTCAACATCTTTCCTCTTAAGGTCCCTATAATTTTTTTTGACAAATTCATCTGCATTTGAGGCATATTTAATGGGTTGTGTTGTTCCGGATTCTGTACTTAAGGCTTTAAAAAGTGCAATGTCTAGGCATCTGAAAGTTGGTAAGGTGTAAAAAGGGAGGAGGGTATAACTTCAGGAAAGGAAGCTAGGGTTGATTTCTAGGTTGTCGCTACCTAGATTCCAACTCTTCCTGGATGTTTATATCTCGTTCAATTGCAGCCCATGAACGTTCAAGTTCTACCCAGGTGGTGGTTGTTTAAAGTATAGTATCAAAGAGATTTAAAGTGATATGGGTTTGGTCCAATAAACCAGGTTCAATATTAGGTTGTCTTACAACAGGGACAGTCATAGAGGAACAAAAAAATTTAAAAGAAATCTAAAAGGTTTTATGCTATATCAATTTGATCTTATAAAGAGAACTTTGAAATTAATGTTAAGGACAAAATGCAAACCAAAGGCCTTTTTATGTAACTGTGTTATATTTGAAATAAATAGTGTGTGAAATATGAGAAAAGCATTTAGTTGTTTATAAAGTAAGGCTCCTATCAAGGGAGAATCTCACTCCTTAAACAAAGGAAGAAAATAGACTAAGAAGGAATCCAATGAAGAATAAAATATGACAACTTAAAGGTTCACAGGTCTTGTATCTGTTGTTATCCAATACAAAGGAAAAACTATAAATGATATAGATGAATAAAATTTAACCACCACAGTAGAAGTTTTACTAAATTGCAGTGCAACATTCATCAGATGTATATAAGAGAAATAAAATTGAATATGAATAACAAAGAGAACAAACTCATAACACGGTCTTGACGGAATCAGGATTCTCCGAATTTCTTTTTATTAATTCTCAAAAGGAAGATAGCCTCTATTACAATTGACCAAAAAGGTCCAGCCTTTTTTATTTCTACAAAATGTATATTTATACAAATTTTTATATGCTGGAATCTCAATTGTTCCAGAGGTTTTCAGTTACAATCAAAGGAGTTAAAACGTTTCGTTTCTTTATCTCTATCCTCATTTGGTACCAAAAAACTGCTTCTTCGCCTGCTCCATGCAAATAACGCACTTCTCCACCAACTGTGATATCATCTTAGAAGGTTCTGCTTGGTTATTGGCCTAAAAAATATAACAATTTTTCACGAATCATGGCAACTTTCCTTCCACCTGCTGGTCTTTGGCGCTGATAGAACATAATAATATATTTGGTTTAATTAGCCATTTATCTATTTAAACTATGTCTATTTGGGTCATTTGTGAAATTTCGGCTAATTCTCTTTCTTCATTTTCCTTGATATTTAGCAGATATTTGGTTGTATTGATCTGACCCAGCATCTCAATGCTACTTTCACCATCAGAACCCAACCACATCCCATCTAACAAACCGAAAGTTTCTTCACAAGATTTTCTTATCTCCTTAGCTTGTTGTCTGCCTTCAAATATATTTCGCTCCCATTCTTTCAACAATATATTGCCCCTGGTCTGCTCTAAGATGGGAAAATTGGAACTACTACTTATTTCCTTTCTCATTGTGGCTATAATAGTCTCCTAGAACGCAACCCGAGCCGCTCCGAATTCCCTTTCTCTGAGAGAGAGTTTCTTCAATATCTGATCAATGAGTTGGCAGCTACTTTGAATCATTTCTACTTTAACAAGTAGACCTTGATGCGTCATTGATAACCTTTTTCTGATTTCTATTGCTTAGGATTGAAATATCCTGATATTGATTACCTGGCTTTCAGCTAACTCTAATTTGGACCGAATCTACTCTATCAATTCTCTCTGTTGGACTATCTGTATCTGATTTGTCTGAACCATCAGTTGTGTCTGTTCGAGATCATCTTTGAGCCGCTCGATTTCATTTTGATCATCTATTCTAGCTTTCTCCAAAGTTGCATTCGCCTAATCTTTGGCAGTAGCCTCTACTGTAGCTAGTTTAGCCTCTAATGTCTTTATTAAATGATTTTTTTGCTTCAGCTGATCTTTTAGGGTCTTGACTGAATATTGATTTTTCGTAGTGAAAGCACCCAATGTTCCTTCTATTTTCATTGCAAATTATTCTTTCTTCATGGTTCTTCTATCAGTTATAATTTTAAATTTCTTGGATACAATACTTGCCTCATGGTAGAGTTCTTGTCTCATGATAGCCTTTCTCTTATTATCGAAGAAGAATTCATTTGGAAGTAGCTCTTCCACTGATATAGGTGCTAATTCTTCACCAAAAATGAAACCTGCGTCTGGTATTCCCTTTGTCGACTACAGGGGAGTAACAGAACCAATGGGATTACTGACCTATTTAGATGATTTCCCTGGAGTAACGACTGAAGTTGGCTCGCTTGGAGGATTGGAAGCCTCAGGTTCCTATTTCATGCCCCCAGTTTTCTCTTCTTTATCTTGTTGTTCTTCTTGGTCAGGTGTTGAATCTTTGGAGCCTTCGGCTTTTGTTTTCATCACCTCTACGGTCATTGGATTCTCACCCCATAATACCAGGGGAAGGCAGCTTCACCTATGTTCTTGGAATTTTAAAACATTGGTCCTCTCTTCAGGTGACAAGGCTTGTATCTGATCCAAAACCTTGGCATATGATCTCGCACCTCGGAAAATATCATCATGAGGCAAATTCTCGTGCTCAAACCTTTTAAGGCCACAACTAGCCAAGTGATTACTCACGACCCTATGTGGGTCGTGTTTCTTGAATTCAATATGGACTAATTTTATATCTTCTAAGGCTACTGCCTCGGCCTTTGCATGCCCAAAATTTAATAAACAATAGGTGTTTAAATGAATGGGGAAAAGTGGCCATACCTTCTTTGAAAACCCCTTCATCTCTTTACTTATGCCACCAATCATGGTTTGCATGGCGATCTCGCGACAGACCAACCTATCAGGTATAAATAATGGTAGATCATGTGGAGGGACAGAAGCACCGAAAACCCTAATGTATGAAAAATCTTCCTCCACATACCAGTCGGCCACCCTGCTCAAATTGGCCACAAGTTATCTGAGATCCGGGGCGGCGGATTATCGAAGATGGTGACATGCATCAGTACCATTACCCAATTGAATATTTCATATATAAAATCTGAGGCCTTATCCTCCCAAAACTTAGAATGATGGACATGGATAGGCTCAGTCTCTGATGGAGCCCAACTTCAACTCATTAAGGGAAAAGGTGTCATGGAACACATGGCGTCCATGATGTATGCAGACATAAAAAAGGAGGTGGCTCTCCCACTTTCCCTCTACGTCTGATATTCTGTAATCCGACTAGTCAAACTATCTAAGAACAGTTTGGCCCAGTCGAAAGAAAAACCTTCTGCTAATGTATGCATCAGAGGCACCCATGGGAGGAAACAATGTGTGGTGTCTTCCCTCCCATACAATCTACAGGTCATCATCGCTATGTATTTGAATTGTGGTTCCAAATAAGATATGGAATAAACTTCGTTGCTATCTACTCTAAACTTCGCTGGGTGTGAGACCCAATCCTTGATCAAATAAGATAAGATTTTCCTATATTGCTCGCATTCCTTCTATTTAAAATCCTCTAGAAACTCTGCATTGTATGCGAAGTTTGACGTAGGTGGTAACTTGGACATTGCCTGTAAGTTTTTTGGTCTAAGGGTCCCATTAGTTACCTTCTACTCGTTGATGATGGTTATGGTAGGGATATATACATAATCTAGCGCCCATCAGATCATGTCATAGTAAGGCAGAAGACGTGGCATGGGCACTACTTTGTTCATCTCTACTTGGACGATGATCTTGTATTTGGTAGTCAAGTCATCTTTCTCATTGTCACTGGAATTGTCCAAATAGTTCACCAAATCTGATTGCAAAACCTATGAGATGTATGACCATGTTTGTATGGAATCAACACTTCAAGGTGAAGTATCTGAAACATTATCAGAGCCTTTTCCTAAAATCACAACACTTGTCTTGGACGCTTTTCGTGGGGCCATGACAGAAGATTGTGACTTGTGACTCCCAAAGAGTGATATTCCGAGGTGCCAAAAGTAAAAACTTTTGTTTAACGATAAAAAGTAGTAACTTATGAAACATAACATCCTTCACTATTTTGCATGTCGAGACTACTGAGATTTTTAGTAGGTAAATGTCACGAAGCAAAAAAGAACTCAAAAACCAACATTTGACTTTAAAAAATACATTTAAACCAGTTGAAAAAGGCGACTCCAACAGGTTGTATGAGGTACTGACTCAATACTCCTTTTCTAACCTATGTGAGTTGGACAAGGGCTTGTTTACTATTGTATTTGTTCTCCTCTACCTTTTTATGCTTAACTTGCTAGTCCCTTCTTAAGATAGCTCATCCCTAATTGATATTTTAATTTGTTCTAATGACTCATCTGTCAAATTCAACATTCTAACAAAGGACTTTTTGGTGAGGATTATAGTTTCTTTAACATCATGATATGATTTTTTATAGATATCTAACAAAATTTGAGTTTTCCCCTACCTTTTTCTAGTAAATATTAATAGGTATTAGGGGTCTCCTTGTGTATACCTTGCTAATACACTATATATATATATATATTTTTTTCCTGGTGGAATCGGTAACTCGTGGTTCTAGTACTCACGTGACACAGGTTCGATACCCATCCGCTACCACTATAATCTATAGGTGCATCCACACAACCCACAAGAATGGGGAACATGTAAATCAAGGTTACAATCGAACTTGAGACCTCATTTACATATTTCCTTCCATTTACATGATGCTTTCCAATCAGTCTACACCCATGCAGGCCTAATACACTATATTATCAAATTCATTTTTTGTATCAACATGTTGGATTTTAATCTCATACAATTGATCATATAACCTAATTATATTCTCATGATAATATTATATCTCTTTTAACTTGGTGAAGAAGTTTTTAGGGGCTCTCGTTAACTCTTCATTTTCCACTATGTCTTATTCCCTCAAAACCTCAAAGATATTGGTTATCTTTAGATGTGATTTAATCTTTTGCACCTTTTCCTCATATCCAATGATTTCCAATCTCTATTGTTTATATAGATTAATTTTCTGCTAGTGTTATGTTCTTAGAAACTCCATCTCCTACAAATGTTCTTTCTTCAAGGATTCTATTTCATCTCTATATAATTGATCTTTCCCATATGCTTGCTTCTTGAATTTTTTTTCCATTTGTTCATTTCAAATGTTCTTCCAACAATAATACCTTGGCCTTGTAACTATCCAGTGTAGCATTTATCTCATTAACAATGACTAAGTTTTCTATTGCAAAGGAAAAAAAGGTTGAGGTTGTTTTGATTGCATTGGTTTGAGGATATTTCCCTAAATTCCATGAAATTATTTTGTTTGATGCCTCCATGGTGGGATTATTCTTTGTTTTTGTTTATATTTTATCTATCCCTCTTTTTTATTTACTGTAAAAACACTCACCTAAAGACATAATAGCAACATCAAAATATATCAGTCGAGATGAGGAATAAGAAAATCCTACTGGTATCATATTCAATGGGGTACCAGGGTTGATAGGTAACTAAGAAATGTAATCATATTTAAAGTGTTAGGGATAACCTCTTTGCCTTTATCTTCTTTAAGTTTCCTTTTATTTTGTCTCTCTGCTTCTGCCACCTCCTCTTCTTTCTTCTTCCTATCTTCTTCCTTTATCTTTTTTAATTATTTTGTAGCCTTATGGGATGCATCTTCATTATTCATCTCCCCTTTTTCCCTTAATTTTTTTTTTATCCATATCTTATTTTGTTTTCCTCTTGGCTTCTTCTTCTTCCTCCTTTTATTTGGCATCGTTTTTTTTTTCTCCTTCAATCTAAACCTTTCTTCATATTCCAAAGCTCTTTTAATTTCTTCTTCTGCTTTAGCTTCTTTATATTTATTTATTTCTTCTTCCCTCTCATTTTCAGTGGCCACTAACTGTTCCCACTATTCCTTCGTTTTCTTCCTTTTTTATTCCTCTTCCAAATGTAATTTTGTATCCTTAATCTATCCTAAATTTTGGTTAATACTTATTAAAAAAAATGGGCTCCTTGGAAAATTTCCTTTGAGGTACTTTCATCATGTACAAAAGGGTGTATTAATGCCACAATTTTAAGATGATATCTAAAAATTCCTTTAGGATCATGTTTTATAACTTCTCATGTGAAAACACATAACTCTTTTAGGACTGAAACCCCTTTTCTAGCATGAACAATGTTTAATATAGTGAACATTCGAACTTCGATAAGAAACTTTATCCAAATCCTTTTGGAACTTGTATCTAGAAATGTAGTTATATTGATATGAGGTACCCAGTAATAAATCTCCTTGCCAATTAGCTTGTCAGAGACATATTTGGGTAGGAGATAAGGGGGTTGTGCACACCCAAAGATTTATAAATAGGTATAATTCTTCCCCATTTACCAATATTCTATCTCTTTAATAGATTTTATAGCTTCCCAAGATAGTGTTTCAAGGTTTTAATTGTATATGATAGAAAAAAGGGGTGCCATGAGATGATCACATATGTAATATAAATATTTATTGTAATTAGTATACAATAATTTAGAGGAATGAATATTAGTAGGAGGTAAGAAGGGATTCCAATCCCAACCCATTTTAGAAAAATGAATGGAAGAGCATACTGCATTTATTAAGTATGAAGACATGTAAAAACTTGGTCTCTTTAACCTCATATATTCTCTAGTGGTTGTAAATATGTTGACCAAAAATATTTGTTCCCAGTTGAATTCTTTCCCTACCTCGACCATGTAGAATGCTAATGCTCTCTATTCCATATTAAAATATGTTGGGAACTTTCTCTCCATCCTTGTGGGTGTCCCATCCATCTTAACATTGGGGATATTTAGACCCAAAGTTGTCCAACAAAACCCCCAAAGAACCTGCATATCAATCCTCAACAAAGTTCAAGGAAGGTCTCACCCGAGATGTAAAGAGGATCAAATAGACCATAGGGTATTGTGAATTGGATGATGGCTTGAAAACTATAAAAGTCAGTACAATTGGCATCCATGTACCTCATGTATGATAAACTAATAGGACTAAGAATTAAAACTATAAAAACACATATTTATCTCATTCATCAAAGACACAAAATGGATTAGAATTGTCATATCTTTATTACTAGAATCACTCCATCACATCATGTATATAAATTGAACATGAAAAACACATATGAAAACCATATAACTTCATATATTATATATATATATAACCTCAAAATTACAACATGTTGCTCAATGTTCCTTTTCTCAAAACTTAGACATATAATAGACACATAATTGTATTTGAATCACTAGAACAATACAACAGGCTAAGAGTGAGATTGATATTGATAACTAGGACAACTAAAAAATATATAACTCTATTTCTGATGCTCAAGCTTGATTTTACATATTCCTTTGTTGGGGAAGGATGTCTCTTTCTTCTCTGCTCCATTGTTTTTCTGATACAATTAGCTTGCATGCTTTTGGTGTCTGCCAGCACTCCACATAGACTTTCTACATCAAGGGAAATATTAAATTCCTAGTCAACGCATTCTCTAGTCATCCCAGGTCTTTGCATGCTATAGGAAATAATCATTTGAGAATATTTCCCAATGATTCCTTTCTTGATTCCAGTAGGAATATTCTTATTTTCTGGCACAACTGAAAAAAATTGGACCGACGCATACTTGGTAATCCTTAAACTTGGCATGCTACTAAAAAAACTCATTCCAATGCACACTCTATGGAATTCCTCTTGAATTTCCTTAGGAACATGAAAAGTTATGGAATGATCACATGTAACTTCATTTGTGCATGTGCCAAAAATTGAACCCAAAATTTTCAATGCTAATTGGCCCCCACCACGATTATCTGTCTCATCCTTGAGCTAGATGCTTTATGGAATGATCACTTCGACGGATGACACCATGAATTTGTTGTTTTGCATGAACTTCAGAAACTAACGCTTGGGCTCAGAAAAATTATCTTGAAGCCTCTATGTAAGTTGGACAGTTGTATCTGTGGCTTCGACTATAACTGGAGAAGTTGTGATATCGATTTTTTTGAGCTTCTCGATAAGGGGGATGGTAGCATTGAGTACATCATATATTTGGGTGAACAAGTTAAAGTTTGTATCATCCATGATAGAAATAATATCATATGTGTTTTGGTTCTTTGATCTTGTTGCATTAATCTCTTTCGTTCTTGTAGAGATAGCTTGCATCGCAGTGACACACTCCCATGGAGGTAGGGAAGTGAGGTCTCTCTTTTGTTGTGTGACTTCAATTTCGGTTGTGCTAATTCATTTTGTAATGTTATATACTTTTGGTGCAGTTACGAGGTGATTCTATAGGTTTGATCCATTGTCAACCAATTTGGAGAAATATTCCACTCCTAGTTTCCCAATGTTGAGAGATTATTGAGTCATATGATTGAGTGTGGGGAGAGGTTAGGTGGGTTAGTCGGTGTGAAGAGCTGGCTAACCAATGGCATAGAGATAAAACTCAAGATGTTGTAGGAGATACTTTACTATTGAGAGCTTAAGGCCCATAATATTGTCATATCCTGGAGTATAAGTTGTAGGAATCATGGCGTATAAATGGTTCACCTACCCCACCAGGTTGGTGAAGGTTGAATGGAGCTCAACATATTGATCTTGAGTGGCTATGGGTGTCATCGTGTTAGCATCATATCGCCTTTGTAAATCCTAATGTTCCTAGATTGTGTTTTGATACCACTCACACATGTAATTGTGTGTGGCGATGCCAACTTGATGTTGAAGTTGTAATTTGGCATCGACTTGCCCAATCCAATCGCTAGGCTCACATAATTCAGAGATTAGGGTGAAATCCAAATATTGTTTGAGAGGAATAGGGATGGGATCCAAAGGAATACCACCATGGTGGGCATCGATAGTAAGAAATGAGGGTGGGTTCACTGTAAGGATTTGAGAAAAAGTACTATAATTTGTCCCATAATCCAATAGACATAGAGTATGGACTAGCACCGACACTACCCCTCTTAATTATCAGAGAAGATGGTCAACATTAAACATAGACTTGGAATGTAGTTGTTGTTGTAACAACAATTTTTGTTGCAATGCATCTATTAGCGTTGTTATTTCCAACATCATTTGGGAAGATCCTGGTTGAGTAGATGGGGTAGAAGTGAGAATCAAGGAGTTGGCTTGCTATCGCTTGGTCCCTACTAGGGTTGGATAAAGTAGATGTTAGGAAGGGGATCTCAAGGGATTTTTTTGAATGTATCAGGATGGGTACCCCTACCATGGGAGGTCACACACTAAGTCTATTTTCACATTGCTTCGACCTTTTTGCAATCTTGGTTGTGCTTAGTGGGAATATATAGAGTCATAGTGTCTTCATCTCAGAGTGGTTGAACATGTGTGGGCCATTCAACCATGCCTTGTTAGATGTCATCCTAAAAAATAAAATAAAGGAAGGAGTGCCATTGAAGTGCCCTAGTCATCATTGGGATAAATTCATATGTTATGTGAAGTACAATCAAAGAGAAGGTAACCATCATACCTATTTATAATGGTGCATGGAATGCATTATTGCGATGTAGTGTCCTAGATGAGTTGACTGTATCAACCATGGAATAAATCATTATGTGAATTTTGGATGCAAGGATCCTTTATCTTGTGTAGTCATAGTAAGTGGGAGGCTTCAAAGATATGCAAACTACCGGTAGTATGTTCAAACCCTAGAGGGGGCTGCCAGAGTACCATCACAACTAGAAACAAAATTCAACTGTAATGAAACTCTTTTCCTAAATTATAGGCATTCAAGAAATCATATATAAATTAGTTCATCACTTATCAGGCCCATGCAATTTGAATCTCGTCAAAACATATCTTAGCTGCTACAACAACCCCATATCAGAATTATTCCTTGGTACAATTGTGAAATAATTTGAAAGTGACGAGTTAGGTAGAAAAATGAACTGACCAAGTGTTGATTTTTGAAAGAAGGATTCCATGAATTCCCCAATTATTATGGTATGTGTTGTAGATTTCTTGTTGGGTGGAATTCCTAGCATTAAGGAATTTTTGTTTCTCTTTTCCTTGTATGGGTAGGCCCGTCACATGAAGGATTTCAATTTCATTGATGGGATAATTCTTTCCTAACAAGAGGTAGCCACCATGCATTCGATTTGTTAATAAGAAGACACAAAAGGTGATGATTTCACTATGTACAAAGTGAGGAAAGTCCAGTATGGAGAGAATGCCCGCTTGATGGAGAGGCTGGACCCACTCTTGGGTGAGTGTTAGAGTCATGTCATCTTTACTATGAATTTTACATGCATAGTGGTGGAAGGCCAAGGTGGGGAACTGCTTAGAGTCATGGTCATTGTAATCGATGAACTTGACATCATGTACCCTCTTTATTTTGGAACCAATAAATGTTACATGTTGAGGTAATGCATGTTCTTCTATATGGAAATCAATGGAAACCCAATATTAGTTTCAACCATGGGGTCTTCTCGAGGAGACCATGGAAATACTATGTTGGGTGCTTGAAAAAACTATGGAAACAGACGGGGTGGATGGATCTTGGTTACTGTCTGGATATTTTGTGGATTAAAATTAGTTTAGGGGATTTATTATGAAATGAGGAAGGTGTATACGGCTCGAGGTATTATTAATGAGAAAGGTATAAATTTTTCGAATTAGTATTATGGGACAACTAAGTGGTGGGCTAGAAGTATCCGTCACCAACACCTATCATATGTATTTGTACTGTATTCTGACACTACCATCCTCTGATTAGTGGATTAGGATTTGCATGAGTTGTTACCTCTGTCATCTGAGAGCCCATGAATCAGATCATTCTTTAGGAAATAAATTCTAGTTAATGACCAAGTTACCCTCCATACGTTTACGTTCTTTGGGAAGGCCGCTAGATTTACTATTGGCATACCTAGGGGTGATATATTTTGTCATTACTTTGAAAAATAAATGTGACCATCTTGATATGTGAGAATCCTAATAGCACGGGGCCTAAAGACTGATTGGGGAATTTTTGTACATGCACACTTGTGAGTTATCGGAAGGTGTTGTGTACATTTCCTTTGTCTCCCCCCATTAGTTCCAAGTAGTTACACAAGTGAAAATATCCTAGGTAGGTCACAATGTTGCTTCACACATATCCATCTTGTATGTTCTATCCCTCGAGTATCAAAAGTTAGATACTTCTTATAGATTTTGTCTATGTGCTCAATGGGGTTAGCATTGATAAGATAAGTCAAAGATGTTTTATTTAGTAGGGAAATGGCACCATAAGATTTAGTTATTTTCGAGGTATGATGGGGATTCTTGCTTCTAGGAAGGAAGCCTTATTTTGAATCCTCTCTTGATGCCTCAGAATGTATCTATGGCATATCTGATGTGGATGTTTGGCTACCCACTATATTTTGAAATAACTCGTATATCACGAAATGTTCATGTCTAGTCTGAATCATTCACACATGGATTCTTTGAGTGCTTCCCAGTCGCAATATGACTCTTTATATGTAGTCCACCAATGCACAAGAAGTATTATAATTATAGTGTCTAGTGCACAAGGCATATAGTACTCATGAATGTGTTATATCCATGTAATCAAAGTGTCAACCAGCTCCAACTCATCATGAAATTCTAGCAAAGGGAGAGGCACTGAAGAGACCCATAGTCAAATTTCCAAAGACGACAACCATGTTGGAATAGGTAGAGGGTTTGGAAGAGGAAAGGGTAAGTATATCATTACTTTCTATAGATGTGTAGTATAAGGGCACAAAGGATATGAATTCCTAGAGAAGCACAATCTAGGAAGAAGGAATAGGGCTAGGACTCATGCCACATAGGTAGGTGAGGAATAAACTATTGGAAACAATTTTATACTACTTGTTGGTGTATTTGATTTCTTGATTAAAAAAACTCATTCCTACAATAAATTAATTGAAAATTTATTGTCAAAAATGTATGAAGGAAACAATTCTCTATCTGAGGCTATCTTGTAATATGAAGTACACAATATCAAGAATTAATAACACACTACAAACTAAATTCCACCCTACCGAAAGGAAAACACCCTTTCTAAATTATAAATCTCACTTTCTTGAGTAAAACACATTTGTTCTTGAAATGATACACTCTTCACACTTTCCTTGAAAACTCTCTCTCTCTCTCTCTCTCTCTCTCTCTCTCTCTCTCTCTCTCTCTCTCTTCACACACTACTGAAATTAAACACTCTGCACACTTGTTGTGAATGGAATCATGTTGCTGAAATTAAACAATCTGCACACTTGTACTGGGAATAAATCACTTTGTTGGAAGTAAAAGAATCCACACTCTTGCTTGAGAAACAAAATAAGATACACTCTACTGAAAATGAAACAGACTCACTCCTTGCTAAGGTGAACCATTCATCTTAAGGGAAACCAAACCTTGATGAAACAAGAAAAAAAATCTAAAAAACAATAATCTTCTAACCCAATAGACATTCCAAACTTGGATGAATACCAAAATTATCAAATCAATGCAATAACACTATAATAGCAACAACCAAATCAACTAAATATGATTCATAGTATTGCAATGATATTGTCAAGTAAAAACAATATGCATCTTCATTGGAACATCCACAATTAATAACACATAATAGTAACAACAACAAATTGGACCTATAACTGTAAAGTAACACTTACAACATAAATGAATAAATATACCTACCAGTACAATAAAAAAAATGCTACTAAAGAGGAGGTCCCTTCCTCCTTAGCAGCGGATGGAAACATTACATAATCTACAACTTAAATGAACATAAACTAAACCACAAACTTGTTGAGTCTTTATTAATAAAAAATCAAAAGTTACAAATGTAGATGTTGTTTCTCATCAACTAAATTTATTTTTGAAAGACTATACTAGCTTGGGAGTGGAAGTACCTTATTTTTAAAAGTTCCTCCTTCTTAACTAATCCTAGGAAATTGAAAATTACGAATAGCCTTGAGAATATTTTTTGTTCTTAAGATGTTCAATATAGTCCTAAATAAGAAGATATTACACATATTTTGTAAATAGTCGTAAAAAAAATAGGATTATTTACATAGATTTCCTAATGAGTTCTCCCATAATTTAGGCTGAAAAAGTAGACTCATGAAAAATACAGTAACTATGAATTTATAAAAATAGCCATGTAATCCAGGAATAAAAGTCATTTCCACGAGGGAATCATGTGGATCAACAACCTCATCAACATTAGAAAAAATGGTAACAATCTCCAGATAACATCATCAGTATGTTGGGAGTAACAACACTTTAATAGTAAAAACACTTTGGGATTAACAACACTTTAAGAGTAACAACAGTTGGGAGTAACAACACCTAGGAGTAACAATTCCTGTAATAGTTGATCATCCTGTAGAAAATTCTCAACATGTTTTTAGTAAATACCCAAAATGACCATTATCCTTCTGAAATGAAAGAAAAAATTAATGAATTGAGGCAACATATGAGCTTATCATACCTAGAAATAAAGACAAGATATCAGATAATAATGGTTATGAAAAGGACACATACGATATTAGAAAATAGGGTAAAGTAATAATAACAGGGTGGAAAAAAGGTGTCAATTCCCTAACCTGACAGTACTTTAGTATTAAGAGGGTGAAAACCTTATGTTCAAAATGGTGTTACTCAAACCTATAAAGAAGTCTATGAAAGAACCTAAACAATGTAAGAGAGTTTTCAAAACTAAATGAATGGTTCAAGGAACAAAAGAAAGAAAAAAAAAATTGGCCATAATGAAAAAAAGGGTACAAGAAGATGAGAGAAAGATTTACATGCCAGTTGGAATGCCTTCCATGAGAAGTATTTTAAACTAGATTGATTTGATTCTAGTATCAAGTCTACCTAATAAGGTTCCTTACCAAATGACTCCTTCAAAAAGTGAATAAGTAAACATGAAGGTGCAAGAATTACTTAACATTGATTGATATGAGAAAATTTAATTCCTTATGTTGTCCCATGAGTTTGGACATTGAAGAAGGGTGGTGAATGGAGAATGTGCATTAATTCACATTCTATTAACAATATTACAATCAAGTATCGGTTTCCCTTACCAACAATGGAAGACCTCATGGATTTCTCAAGTGGGGAAAAATACTTTTCAAATATAGATTTGAAGATTGGATACCATCGTATTAGGATAAGGGAGTGTTTACAACTCCAAATGGCCTATGAAGAAGTTAAGGGAAAATTCCCGATAGAAAGTCCCAATTAGACTAGTTGTCATTTGGTATGGAAATTTTCGATCAGTATGTGGGCCTGGTTGCCACTAAGAATTTAGATTACAGAAAATGAGGATGACTTTTACTCCAAATAATTCTCGCTAAATATAAATTTAACTAATCAAAACAAAAAAAAATTGTCCATTCCAATCTATTTCTAACCTATCTCGATCAAGATCATTTTCAACAAAATTGACATAGTACAAGATTGTATTACTAGATGTAGAAATAGTTCATGACACGTAGTAATATAATAAAACAAGAATTCCATAGATATAGATCATAAATAGTTATAAAGCACACCTATCACTATATTCATTAGTAACCACAAATGAATAACTTTAAAAAATAACCAACATAGAAATAGTTCACATGCAATGTTACTCGAGAAAATTATAAATCAAATACACATGTAGAGTATTCCCATACACAAATGAAAACATCCATGATTGTCAAAAGGACTTCTTCTCTTTATTCCACTAGATATAATAGTATCATCAAATGTCACAATGGGAAAAATTCCCCATGTCTTACATGGATCTCTCTTTTATAGAATAAGAGAGTCTCTTTACATTTTGTAATTTCCAAGGCTATAGTTAGTCTATTCAACTTCATCTTCTCTAACTCCATCTCTGCATCATATACTTGGTCAACAAATTTCCTCTTAAGGTCCCTATAAATTATTTTGACAAATTCATCTGCAGTCGAGGCATATTTAATGGGTTGTATTATGTATTGACTTAATACTCATTTTCTGACCTCTATGAGCTGGTCAAGGGATTGCTTACTATTGTCTTTGTTCTCTTCTACCTTTTGTGTCCTTAACTTGCTAGTCACTTATTGAGATAACTCATGCATGATTTACATTTTAATTTGTTCTAATAACTCATCAATTGAATTCAACATTGTAACAAAGGATTTTTTGGTGAGGCTTATAGTTTCTTTAACATTGTGATATGAGTTTTTCTAGCTATCTAACAAAATTTGAGTTTTCCCCTGCCCTTTTCTAGTAAATATGAATAGGTATGTAGGGGTCTCCTTGTGTATACCTTGGTAATAAACTATATTATCAATTTTTATTTTTATTTTACTGGAGGAATCAACACCTCACGGTTCGCATACTCGCATGACACGGGGTCGATACTCATCTGCTACTACTACAATCTCCAGGTGCATCCACACAACCCATAAGCATGGGGCACAAGTAAATCAGGGTGAGAATCAAACTTGAGACATCATTTACATATCTCCTTCCTTTTACACGACACTTTCCAATCGGTCTACACCCATGCATGCCTAATACACTATATTATCAAATTCATTTTTTGTATCAATATGTTGGATTTTAATCTCATACAACTGATCAAATAACCTAATGATATCCTCCTGATAATATTAGATCTCTTTTTACTTGGTGAAGAATTTTTTAGGGGCTCTCGTTAACTCTTCATTTTCCATTGTGTCTTCTTCCCTTACAACCTCAAAGATATTGGTTACTTCATTGCTCTCTTTTAGATGTAATTTAAGATTTTGCACCTTTTTCTCATATCCAATTATTTCCAATCTCTGTTGTTCAGATAGATTAATTTTCACCTAGTGTTATGTTATTAGAAACTCCATCTCCTACAAATGTGATTTTTTCAAGGCTTCTATTTCATCTCTATATAATTGATATTTCCCATATGCTTGCTTCTTGAATTCGTTTTCCATTTGAGCCTTTTAATTTTTCTTCCAACAATAATACCTTGCCGTTGTAATTTTCTAGTGTAGCATTTAGCTCACTAAAAATGACTAAGTTTTCTATTGAAAAGGAAAAAAGGGTTGAGGTTGTTTTGATTTCATTGGTTTGAGGATATTGTTACACATTACTTTCGTCATCCCTATGATTTTTAATGATGTAAACCTATATGTTGCCTTTAGAGGGGTCAGTGGCCTGAGTTCCTAAAGAGAGAAGGGAGAAGAACTTTTCCTGAGGAAAGAAGTTGCATTTTCCTATGTAAAAAACTTATAAAAAGAGAAGTTCGTAGGTTTCTATATAGGTAGGGTGCGAGAATGACCCATTCTCGCAGGTTTCACTATAGCCAGGGTGCGAGGTGTTCGCGGTTTGCTCTATAGCTAGGGTGCGAGAATGCCTGCACGTGGGAAAAATGAGCATTTTCTCAAATCTTCTAGAAGGAGAAACTTCTATGGTGAGGTGGCATCTGAATGGTTTGGATCTTACTCGCTTTCATGATTTAGTNTACTTGAAATGTTTTTCCAAAATTTGGCAAGACCAGAATTGGTTGTTTTGTGATCTTTCTTCTCCTTCAACACTTTGAAACTTTTTTCAGCTTCCTCTATCCATTTAAAAGACTTGTGTTTCTTCTTTATAGTGTCCAGCATGGGTGCACATATACCACTGGAATTTCTGGTAAACTTTCTATAAAAAATTTCTAACCCATGAAAACTTCTTACCTCAAATATGCTGCTTAGTGATGACCATTATTTGATTGCTCTCACCTTTTCTGGATCCATCTTCAATTCATTTGAAGAGATCACAAAACCCAAGCATATGAGTTTTGTCTTCATAAAAGAAGTTTTCTTCAGATTTATCAGCAATTTTTCCTGTTGCAACTTTTCCATCACTAATGTCAAGTGTCTCAAGTGTTCTCCCTCAGTATTACTGAAGATTAGTATGTCATCCATATATACTATGACAAATTTACTTATGAAGTATTTCAATACTTCATTTATTAATCTCATAAATGTGCTTGGTGCATTTTTTAACCCAAATGGAATGACCAACCATTCAAAAAATCCTTCATTTGTCTTGAATGTTGTTTTCCATTCATCTCCTTCTCTCATCCTTATTTGATGATATCCACTCTTCAAGTCTATCTTGGAAAAATAGCTTGCTCCACTCAAACAATCCATCAAATCATCCATCCTTGGTAAAGGGAATCTATACCTAATGGTTATCTTGTTGATGGCTCTGGAATCTGTACACATTCTCCATCCTCCATCCTTCTTTGGATTGAACACAGTTGGTATTGCGCATGGGCTTAGACTTTCCCTGACTAAACCTTTATCCAACAACTCCTAGACTTGATTTTTGACTTCCTCATTCTCCCTAGGTGTCAGCCAATAAGCTTTTTTTTTTGGTAGACTAGCTCCTGGAATAAGGTCAATATGATGGATTATACTCCTAATGGGTGGAAATGAGTGAGGTAACTCATCCACTACTATGTCAACAAAGTTTTCTAACAGTTCTTGGATTTCTTCAGGCAAATCTTCCATATAAGTATTTGTAAGGATAACTCTAGGCTTCCTCACTATAACAAACTATACTTATTTTTCCTTCTTGACTTCATTCAAGAGTTCCTTCCCACTCATGAGAAGTATACTTGAACTAGCTTCCCTCTTTTTC
>JZKD02S1960303.1:185406-210240 GCA_000966675.3 Picea glauca | reverse complement strand
TTGAGCATATATAGTGCGCAGCTATCTTTGAAACAAAAGACTTCCCTGGGTTGATAATTTATGTTTCACTTGGTTGTTTGAAATTAATTAAGCAATTATAGTGACCAACACTTTTGTTTTCCTCTTGGCTTTTCCTTCTTCCTTCTTCTAGTTGGCATCTTCTTCTTTTTTCTTCTCCTTCAGTCTAAACATTTCTTTAGCTTCCAGGGATCTTTTAAGTTCTTCTTCTTCTTTAGCTTCTTTATAGTTCTTTATTTGTTCTTCTCTCCCCTTTTCAATGGCCACTAACTGTTCCCACTATTCCTTGGTGTTCTTCCTTTCTTCTTCGTCTTCCAATTGTAATTTTCTCTCCCTAATCTATCCTAAATTATGTTTAATACTTCTTCAAAAAATGGGCCCCTTGGAAAATGTCCTTTGAGGTACTTTCATCATGTACAAAAGGGTGTATTAATCCCACAATTTTAAGATGATCTCTTAAAGTTCCTTTAGGATCATGTTTTATAACTTCGCATGTGCACACACATAGCCCTTTTAGGAATGAAACCCCTTTTCTAGAATGAGAAATGTTTAATATGGTAAACATTACCACTTCGATGATAAACTTTATCTAAATCATTTTGTAACTTGCATCTAGAAATGCAGTTATCTCGATCTGAACTACCCAGTAAGAAATCTCCTTTCCAATTAGCTTGTCAGGGACATATTTGGGGAGGATATGAGGAGGTTGTGCACACCAAAAGATTTATAAATAGGTATAAGTATTCCCCATTTACCAATATCCTATCTCTTTAATAGATTCTATAGCTTCCCGAGATAGTGTTTCAAGGTTTTGATTATATATGACAGAAAACAGGGGTGCCATGAAATTATCACATATGTAATATAAGTATTTCTTTTAATTAGTATCCAATAATTTAGAGAAATGAACATTAGTAGGAGGTAATAAGGGGTTCCAATCCCAACCCATTGTAGGAAAATGAATGGAGGAACATATTTCATTTATTAAGTATGAAGATATGTAAAAACTTTGTCTCTTTAACCTTGAATATTCTCTAGTGGTTGGAAATATGTTGACCAGAAATATTTGTTCCCAATTGAATTCTTTCCCTACCTTAACCATGTAGAATTCTAATGTTGTCCATTCCATATTAAAACATGTTGGGCATTTTCTCTCCACACTTGTGGGTGTGCCATCCATCTTAACACTAGGGATTTTTAGACCCAATGTTGTCCAGCAAAATGCCCAAAGAACCTGCATATCAATTCTCAGCAAAGGTCGACGAAGGTCTCACCCAAGCTGTAGAGAGGATAACACATACCATCGGGTCTTGAGACATGGATGAAGGATTAAAAAATATAAAAGTCACTATAAATGGCATCCATGTAACTCATGTATGATAAACTAATAGCACTAAGAATTAAAACTATAAAAACACATATTTATCTCATTCATAAAAGACACAGAATGGATTAGAATTGTCATATATTTATTACTAGAATCACTCCATCACATCATATATATACATTGCACATGAAAAACACATATGAAAACCATATAACTTAATATATTTTCTATATAAAACCTCAGAATTACAACCTATTGCACAATGTTCCTTTTCTCAAAACTTAGACATATAATTGTATTCAAATCATTACAACAATACAACAGGGTCAGAGTGAGCTCCATATTGATAGCTAAGAAAAATAAAAAAATATAACTCTATTTATGATGCTCGAGCTTGCTTTTACATATTTCTTTGTTAGGGAGGGATGTCTCTTTCTGCTCTACTCAATTTGTTTTCTGATACAACTAGCTTGCATGCTTTTGGTTTCTACCAACACTCCACATAGACTTTCTGCATCAAGGAAAATATTAAATTCCTAGCTAACTCATTATGTAGTCATCCCACGTATTTTCATGCTATGGGAAATAATAATTCGGGAATATTTACCAATGATTCCTTTCTTGATTCCAATGGGAATTTTCTTATTTTTTGGCACAACTGAAAAAAATTGGAACGACACATACTTGGTTGTCTTTAAAATTGACATGTTATTGAAGCCAATTAGTTCAATGCACACTCTATGTCATTCCTCATGCATTTCCTTAGGCACATGCAAAATTATGGAATGATCACACATAAATTCATTTGTGCACGTGCGAAAAATTGAACCCAAAATTTTTGGTGCCAATAGGACCCCACCACTATTATATGGCTTGTCCTTGAGCTAGATGCTTTATGGAATGATCTATGTGATGGATGACACCATGTATTTGAGGTTTTGAATGAACTCAAGAAACTAATGCTTGGGCTCAGAAAAATTCTCTTAAAGCCTCCATGTAAGTTGGATAGTCGTATCCGTGGCATTGATTATAACTGGAGAAGTTGTGAGATTGGTTTTGTTGAGCTTCTCAATAAGCGGGATGGAAGCAACAAGTACGTTAGATATTTTGGTGAACAAGTTCAAGGTTGTATCATCCATGGTAGAAATTATATCATATATGTTTTGTTGCTTTGATCTTATTGCAGTAATCTCTTTCGTTCTTGTAGCGATATCTTACATCGGAGTCACACACTCCCATGGAGGTAGGGAAGTGAGGTATATCTTCTATTGTGTGACTTCAATTTAGTTTTTTCTAATTAGTTTTGTAATGGTATATACTTTTGGAGGGGTTAGCAAGTGATTCCATAGGGTTGAGCCATTGTCAACCAATTTGGAGAAAGATTCCACTCCTAGTTTCCCAATGTGGAGAGATTCTTGATCTATATGATCGAGTGTGGGGAGAGGTGAGGTGGGTGAGTCAATGTGAAGAGATGGATAACCAATGGTGAAGAGTTGTGAATCAATTTGTTGTAGGAGATCCTTTACTACTGAGATCCTTTACTAGGAGATCCTTTACTACTAGGAATCATGGCGTATAAATTGTTCAGCTCCGCCACCAGGTTGGTGAAGGTTGAATGGAGCTCAACATATTGATCATGAGTGGATATCGGTGCCACCGTGTCCATGTCATATCTCCTTTGTAAATATTGATGTTCCTAGACTGTGTTTTGATACTACTCACACATCTAATTGTGTGTGGCGATGTCAACTTTATGTTGAAGTTGTAATTTGTCATGGGATTTCCCAATCCAATCATTAGGCTCACCTAATTCATAGAGTAGGGTGAAAACACAATCTTGTATGAGAGGATTAGGGATGTGATCCAAATAAATACCACCATGGTGGGAATCGATAGTAAGAAATAGGGGGGGGTTCGCTCGAAGGATTTGAGGAGAAGTACTAGAATTTGTCCCAGAAGAAACTAGGCATAGAGTATGGACCAATACTGGCACTACCCCTCCTAACTATCAAAGAAGATGGTCGACCTTAACCATATCCTTGGAATGTAGTTGTTTTTGCATAAACAATTTTTGTTGCAATGCATCTATTAGTATTGTTATTTCCAACATCATTTGGGAAGATCTTGGTTGAGTGGATGGGGTAGAAGTGAGAATGGAGGAGTTGGTTTTATATCTCTTGGTCCCTATTGGGGTTGGCTAAACTAAATGTTGCGTAGGAAGGGGATCTCAAGTGAAATTTTTTAATGTATCAGGATGGGTACCCCTACCGTTGGAGGTCGCACGTTGAGTCTATTGTCACATCGCTTCAACCTTTTCACAATCTTGGTTATGCTTAGTGGGAATATCTAGAGTCATAGTGTCTTCATCTTAGAGTGGTTAAATATTTGTGGCCATTCAACCATGCCTTGTTGGATGCCATCCTAAAAAATAAAAGAAATGAAGGAGTTCCATGGCAGTGGCCTGGTCATCCCCATGATAAATTCATATGTTATGTAAATTACAATAAAAGAGAAGGTAACCATTATACCTATTTATAATGGTGCATGGAATGAATTCTTGTGATGCAGTGGCCTGTATGAGTTGATTGTATCAGCCATGGAATAAATCATTGTGTGAGTTTTGGATGCAAGAATCATTTATCTCTTGTAGTCATAGTAGGTGGGAGGCTTCAAAGATATGTCAACTCTTGGTAGGCCGTTCAAACCCTTGAGGGGGTTGCCAGAGTACCATGGCAAGTAGAAATAAAATTCAACTATAATGAAACTCCTTGCCTAAATTCTAGGCATCCAAGCAATCATCTATAAATATAGTTCATCACTTATCAAGCCCATGCAATTTGAATCTCGTCGACACATCGCTAACCTGCTGCAACAACCCCATATGGGAATTCTTCCTTGGTACAATTGTGCAAGAATTTGCAAGCAATGAGTTGTGTATAAAAACAAATTTCTCAAGTGTTGATTTTTTAAATAAGGATTCCATGCCTTCCCCGACGATTATGGTGTGTGTTGTAGATTTCTCGTTGGGTGGAATTCCTAGCAGTAATGGATTTATATTTCTCTTCTCCCTGTATAGGTAGGCCTATCATATGAAGGATTTCAACTTCATTTATGGGGTACACTCGACCAACTAGAGGTAGATACCATGCATTCGAGTTAGTAACAAGAAGACACAAAAGGTGATGATTTCTCTATGTCCAAAGTGAGGAAAGCCTAGTAGGGAGAGAATTCTTTCTTGGCGGAGAATTTGGGCCCACTCTTGGGTGAGTGTTAGTGTCCTGTTATATTCACTGTGAATGTTATGTTCATAGTGGTCGAAGGCCAAGGTGGGGAGCTTCTTAGAGTCATGGTCATTGTAATCAATGAACTGGACACCATGTACCCTCCCTGTTTGGGAACCAATGAATGTTACATGTTGAGGTAATCCATGTTATTATATTTGGAAATCAAAGGCAACCTAGGATTTGTTTTTACCATGGGGTCTGCTCAAGGAGACATGGAAATACTACGTTGGGTGCTTGAAGAAACTATGGAAACAGACATGGTGGATGGATCTTGTTTACTGTCTGGATATTTTGTGGATTAAAATTGGTTTAGGGGATTTCTTGTGAAATGAGGAAGCTGCATATGGATCGAGGTAGTATTAATGAGAAAGGTATAAATTTTCCAAATGAGTATTGTGGGACAACTAAGTGGTGGTCTAGAAGTATCAGTCACCGACATGTGTCATATGTATTTGGATTGTATTCTGACACTACCATCCTCTGACTAACGGATTAGGATTTGTGTGATGTGTTACCTCTTTCATTTGAGAGCCCATGTAGCAGATCATTATTTAGAGAGTAAATTCTAATTAATGACCAAGTTACCCTCCATACGTTTACTTTCTTTGGGAAGGCCACTAGATTTACTATTGGCATAGCTAGGGGTGATATGTTGTTTTGTTACTTTGAAAAATAAATGTCACCATATTGATATGTGAGAATCCTAATACCATGGGGCCCAAAGAGTGATTGGGGAATTTTCATACATCCACACTTATGAGTCATCAGTAGGTGTCGTGCATGTTTATTTTTTCTCCATGCATGAGTTCCAAGTAGTTACAGAAGACTGGAGACCCCGGGTAGGTTGCAATGTTGCTTCATACATATCCATCATGTTTTTTCTATCCCTCGAGTATCACAAGTTAGATGCTTCCTATAGAGTTCATATATGTTCTCAATGGGGTTAGCAGTGCTAAGATAATTCAAAGCTTTTTTATTTAGTAGGGAAATTGCAGCATAAGCTTTCCTATGCAAATTTAATTCTTTTCAATGTATGATGGGGATTCTTGGTTCCAGGAAGGAATCCTTCCTTTGAATCATCTTTTGAGGCCTTAGAATTTATCTATGGCATATATGATGCAGATGTTTGTCTACCCTCTATATTGTTCAAGAACATAGATGTCATTGCATGTTCATGTCTAGTATGAATCATTCACGCATGGATTCTTCTAGTGCTTCCCAGTCGCAATATGACTCTCAATATGTAGTCCATCGATGCAAAATAATTACTAGAATTATAGTGTCTAGTGAAAAAGGCATATGGTACTCTGGAATGTGTTATATCCATGCAATCAAAGTATCCAGGAGCTCCAACACATCATACCAATAGGAGTGAAATTATTCCAGGTGATCTTGTGTATAGATATGGATGTACCTCCTCATTGATATTTCATATTGATTATTCTTCCACCTCTTCATGGAATCCCCAGAGTCTGTGTCATAAGACTTAACACTCTTCAAGCTTAATTCTCCATCTATTGTGGGGTTGATGTAGTCCTCCTTGTGCCCTGTGATTTTATAAATATTTTCAATGCTCGAGCTTTTTGCATCCTCATCGACGAGATCCTTGTATCAATCACCCTCACATGGATCTAGTGGCACAACCACGCACATGGTGTCAGTTTCAAAGAACATTTCCCTCTTCTTTAAATTTAACACTCCATTAATGTCAACGACCCAGTCAATCCTTAGTAGTGTAGGATATGGATTAGACTCATCCATGATCTTGATGACTTCGAAGTCATCCTTTGTTTTCACTCCTTCAATGTTCACTTATACTTTATATAGTCAGTATATGGGGTAGATATTGTATTGATTGGCCAATCAAAGCTAAATGATTTACCAAACCAATTTAGGATTACCCATCACTTCCCAATATTTCTATTAAAACATGTTCTCATCGAACCCCAAATCCAACATTACTCTATCCATGTCATACCCACAAAGCTCTTCTATCATTTAAAATTCTCATCCAATGCACTTTTTCTTGTTGACCTGGAAGGCATCCCTTTCTAGTAGAGGAGTAGATATGGTGGTCTCCTCTCCTTTTTCTTTTGTGCAAGTACCTAACATATGTGTCAACTTACTTGTAGCTTATGGATCCTTAAGCAATAAAAAACAATAGTGTAAGAAGATATTGACTTGACCTTCAGCCTCTTCCATGTGACCTAAGTCACACAAGTCTTCTATGTGCGCTATGTGTTACAACTCCTCCTGGAATTTTTATTTATATGTTCTTTCTTAGCTTGTCACGACACAATCTATATGCATGCTTCCTTAATCTATATTTGGGTCATGCACTATATTCCATCCTGTAAGTGAGCATCCTTCATATATATTTTCATTGTGCACTACAATTCCTCATGCGTGATCTTGACATAGAGACCTCTATGTTTCCAACTACACCTCTTCGCGGATATGAGCTTCTTCCAGCAACCTTTGTGTCACCCTCTTCAATTCCTCCTAGATTTGTGCCTCTTCAAGAGACCTTTTAAATGTGTGTTGCAGCTTCTCATGCACTCTTTCCTCTTTGATTTATCTTTTCCCATCATGCACAAACTACTTCTCCTGAGAATCTTAAAACTTTGGAGGGAGTTGGGAAGCCTTCCTGATATTTCCTTTTGGATTTTTACTTGAGTCTTCCCAATTCTCAAATTCTTCCCTTGTCTTCACGCCTCCATGACAGGGATGATTTTAGGGGATAAATTTCACTCATGGGCTATTTTTCCATGGCTTTTCCCAAAAATAGATTCTCTATTCTAAAAATGATTCGCCCAAATTCTATAGGATAAAATTATTTTACCTTAAAAATAGCCAAAATTTTATACAAACTATATAAAATCCTTAGAAATTTGAATTTTTTTATAAAAATATCGCCAAAAATTTATAGTTGGCATATGAAGGATTAGTAAGATTCACCAAGGTTTCTACATTTAAAAATAAATTTCCATCCTTAAAATTATCCCTTCTCCACGGGTTATTATTCAGACATCAACCTTCTCCTCCTCCTCCTTGTTTATGTGCATCTTGGAATGCACCATGTTACAGTTGGTATTTTTTTCCTCCCACTTCTTAAGTAAGTTGATATAATCCTCAGTTACATGTTTAGGACTATAACAATAGGCACAAAGAACATGTAGATTGATGAAAAATTGTGAGACATGACCAATCTCACTGTAATTAAAAAAAGGTGGGGGGTATACCTCCTCTTCTACCATATATGTCGCCACGACCATGCCGATATCCACCTCAGGTTCCTCCTTGTTATCTTCATTTTTCTATTCCATCGTTCTCACCACCTTTTTTATACTCCTATACTCGAAATGCATCATGGGTGTTATCTTGCATTAAATGGAGGGAGCGATAATTGTTGACATCATGGCCGACAAAATTACAAAACTCACATAATGGATTGTGATTTGTTGTCTAGTATTTTTGTAATGTGGGATAACAGAGTGGCACATGGAATGACTTTCTTCATATTTCACATCATTCTGACTGTCTAGATCGGACTGGAATTGGCATTCATGTTGCCACATAATTTGGAAGGACAAGGCATTCATCTCAACGATGACCCTTGGAATAGGATGTAGTACACTATACGTTCTTGTGCATGACTTTAGTCTTGGCCATATCTTGTAGTTGTATCATTAGGTTGGTCAGTTGTGAATGAACTTGTGCCGACCCAGACAATTTCTATATGCCTTCAGTTGTATCTTCCAAGTGCATCACGATCTTGACTACCTCTTCTTGAGTTGTCATCTTTTTTTAGGGGAGAGGGACTTGGATATGGTGGAGTAACCCCACAATGAACCATTATATGTATTGCACGTATTGGATTTCAAATGTTATTCTATCCAACAAGATTTTAAACTATTGGTCATAGTCCCATAGAGTTTCTCCTTCCTTCTATTTGATCTCCTTGATTTTAGTAATACATTGGGAATGAATTAGGCTTCTGAAACTCCTTGAGTAGATCCTTCTTAATCTCATCCAGGGACCTTGCTTGTCCCACTAGTGCAGTAACCTTGTATTTCATCTACCAAGTTAGGGCTCTATCCTTGAACATGGTCTCTAGTTGTGCAATCTTAGTCGGTTCATCTATAACTCTCTTTATAGACCAGATTTCTTCACAGGTGAATCAATGTTGCTTTGCACCATCCTTTCATGTTCCATGGAACACGTTCAACCTCAGTGTATTGTCTTGATTCACCATCTTCGAACTGGAGATAGTTCCTTTCTGTTGACTATTTTTAGTTGGACTCTTCAACACCACTATTGCTTGGGGTAAAGTATTATTTACTTCAGCTTCTTCTTCACTTGTCTCATCACTTGTCTCTTCTTTTTCTCGTTCTTTGACTCCAAAATATTCACTATATGTTGTGTTTTCTTCTTGAATAAAAATGTGCAAGTGGGGTGGTTAAAAGGGGGGTAATTCCATATTCTTCTGAAACATCTCATGAGGTGACCCAAAGCGTTATATACTTGTTTTCATGCAAGACCATCTACTAATATCATCTCCTCTCCCCCACCACTAGGGGATCCTCCATCTTCCTTTTCTTATATCACACCCACATTATGCACCCTACCTACCTATCCTGACTGTGCACCATAAATTTGAGATGCTTATTTGAGGCTGATCTATGCACTACAAATACATGCTTCATCTCTCGATCTGATATTTTCACTAACACCTTGCACATAATCTCTCTCACCAATCAATGCACGACTACTCCGCATGCCATCCTCTCTTTTTACTAGCACACCACTACTATATGATTCATAGTATTCTAAGGTTACAAAAATTTTCATCAACCAAGGGGCACAAAATTCATCACCTAATCATGTACTAGTATCACTACTGGTATCCCTACTAGACACCATCTCCTTTATTCCATGCTTCTTCATGGGCCTATCCTCGTGTGTGCTCCAGTCTGACACAACATCCATTCCCACACTACCACTTGGTGTGGTTTATTTTCTCTTCATCTTGGACCCGATCCCTCGTCGCATGTCCCTAGATAATTCTTTTCCACCTTTCTCTTCCTCTCTTCATCTTATCTTAACTCTTATTTCTTACCTCACCTCATCTTGACAATTTTTGGATCCTCCTCATCGGACCCATCCTGTCTCTTTTCTGAATTTCCCCATATTTGTAGAAGAATCCCCCCTATGTTAGGGGGTTTAATTGACCATTCTATTGGGATCCATTCACATCATCCTTCTTTATATGAATGACATCTTGATCCAAAGTGGAATTTCTTCTAGCATCTATTTCCTTGGACCTTCTTCAAACTTTCTTTAAGCCTCGCTGAAAGAATCATTATATTCTATGGAAAACTCAATAATGTATCCTTCCTTCACTTGAGTGAACCAAAAATCAATATCTAGAGTTCACTTATTATCTATAACCTTCGATATATGAAGCTTGGATTGATCCCAAACTATTGGCTCCAATGGCAATGCATATGAATTGATAACAAATTTCATTTTCAACCATTCATGTAATAGACAAAGAAATTCCACGAAGAATAGCTCGCTCATGTCCAAGTAAAGATATATTCCTTTCCATTCCTTTCCATTCCTTCACATCCACCTTCATTCCTTGCATCTCTCTCTCGAAAAAAATCATCTTCTTTCTCTTCTATCTAGTCTTGAATATCCTCCTTATAATGATTCAAAATCATTTTTGTTTTCCTTCATCAATCTTGACAAGACTTCGGGTCCTAGAAACGAAATCATTTGTTGGGTGCTTTTGGTCCATTATTTCATGCAACCCGTCCTTCTTAACGTTGGGGATTTTCGGAACTAGGATTCATCTAAAGTTTTCTAAACAAAACCCCAAAGCACTAGCATATAAATCCTCGACCAAGGTTGAGGAAGGTCTCACCAAAGATGTAGAGAGGATCACAGAGACCATAGGTTTTTGTGACAAGGATGAAGAGTTAAACACATGAAAAGTCACTGCAATTCACATCCATGTAACACATGTGTGATAAACTACTAGTCAATAAGAATTAAAATTATACACAAAACACATTTTCTCAAAACTTAGACATAGAATAGACACAAAACTACATTCAAATAATTACAATAATACAATGAGCTCAGAGTGAGATCGATGTTAATAGCTAATCCAACTCAAAAACTCTAACTCTATTTTAGATGGTCGAGCTTACTTTTATATATTTCCATGTTGGGGAGCATTGTCTCTTTGTCCTCTGCTCCACTCATTTGTCTGATACAACTGCCTCGCACACTTCTGGTGCCTGATGAAACTCCATGTAGACTTGTTTCATCATGGGAAATCTTAACTACCTAGCCAGATTTTTCTATGGCCATCCCATGTCTTTGTATGTTTCTAGAAATAATCATTCCGAGATATTTATCAATGATTCCTTTCTTGATTCCAATGGGAATCTTCTTATTTTCTGGTTCAATTGAAAAAACTCGGATTGGTGCATACTTAGTATTCTTTAAACTTGCCCCTCTACTAAAAAAATCGATTTGATGTGCACTCTATGTCATTTCTCACACATTTCCTTAGGTGCGCACAAAAGTATGAAATGAACAAACACAACTTCATTTGTGCGCACACACAAAACTAAACCCAAAACTTTGGGTGCCAACAAAATATTACATGTTTCCTTACTTTACAACCTAAAATGTTGATATTTTATGTAATTTCAGAAGTTATTCCTAAGTGTAATTGTATTGGTTATTCCTAAGTGCAATTGTGAAAGGCTTTATTTACAAGTCATGTCTTTTAGGTCTTTTAGAGTATAAATAGAGGTTATATCAAATCATTTTTATCATTCATTGAATATAAGTACAAGAGAGTAGTATGCACTTATCTAGGAGGCTATTTTTGGTTCATTTTTTGGTCTCTTTGGTCTTGATTTTGTGAAATAACATTATATGACATTGTACATGTTAGATGAATCTATAATGAGGAAAGTTTGTAGGGTTTTATCCCACTTGAGGGTTTCACTGAGGATATATCTTATTGTTCTGTGAATATCTATCCTTCAATTGGGATCCTTTTGCATATTAAATAATAATAAAATAATACAATACTTTAATTGTTAGAAGAAAAAAAAATCAACATGGTATCAGAGAAGGCTTGAAAAAGAATATTTTTTTCATATTTTTGGAAGTGTTTTGGTAAACTAACTTCATCTTCCCATGCAAGATGACTACTGACACCAAAATTGATGAGAATATGGAAGGAGAAAAAATCTTCAGAGCATTGAAGTACATAGTAGGCCTCCTTCTGGAAGAACATGATTTAGCAAGATTTGTTCAGGAAGAACTTCTAGAACCATGAGAAGATGAGGCCAAGGAAAAGCATAAAAAGAAATAGGCCATGGCTAAGAGGATTATTGTAGACTCAATCAAGGATCATCTGATCCATCATGTTTCTCCATTAAAATATTTGAAGAAGATGATGGATGCATTGATCCAGATTTAGGAGAGGAAAAAATTGATTAATAGGTTGAATAGAATAAACACGGAGATATGAAGAATAACACAGATATCCAGTGAACAATATATTCTATTGAATAATGAAATAGGATGAAACTGTAAAACTGCATAACTAAAACACTTGTTCAAATGGTGGTAGCTATCTCTGAGAAGAGATGTGGTTTCTATGCGCATCCGTCTAAGCGAAATAAATTACAATGAGGATCTAGAGGCATTTTTTCTATTACTCATGAATGCCAAAAACATAGACATTCAAAAACCTAAATCTAGGAGGTGAAATATCAAAAGTCATGTAGGCTCCTATGTGTAAGTTGGTACCTCAAATTTCCGGGGTCTTAAATTTTTCATACGACCTTTATTTTAGGTGTGTGATATCCCATTGGAAAGGTCTTTCATAGAACTACACATTCCTCCATCAAAATTTGACTTTGTCTACAATTTTATTATGGAAAGCCAAAAAAATATTGTTTAGGCCTCCAAAATGGCCCTAGAAGTACAACACAATGTGTTGACATGAAAAAATACAAAATAATCCAGTTGGATTAGGTGAGATGCCACCAATATCCATCTAGAAGATGTGTAGGGCTTCAGAAAACCCCAAAAGTGTAGAACCCACAATTAAAAATATGTACAGAAGAATCTGTTGAACTAAAAACAGACAAGAGGAGTCTATTGGAATAGGTGGGTGGCCACCAATATCCAACTAGATCAATCCTCCCCCCATAGGAATAAATGATATACATTGCATGGAGTTCCCCCATCAGGTGAGGAAAATTTTTCTAGATTTGGCTTTGAGTGAGCCACTTTCCTTGGTGTACGAGTTGTCCTTCCTTGACAACCCGATAAATATGGATCCTCTATTAGTGAGTTCCCTTGACCTGTGTGTCCACTATATGATCAGTGGGTGATTTTTCCATGCAGTTGGGGTTGAGCTATGTGTGTTTCATTAGTTCTGCAATCTTTGAGGTGTCCAATAATGGTGGAAAATATGGTCGAACGAGGTCCACATTGAACACTAGGTGCAGGCCAAGGAAGGGTGGAGTGTTGAGATGAAAATCATTGCTACCCACATCCTTGTTGATAGTTTAAGACCCATAGCAATGTGGGAAAATCTTCCGATAGATCTCGGTGAGATTCGCCTTTTGTAAATGTAACTCGACTTTGTCGCCAACCTGAAACTCATGTGGTACCCTGTGTTGATTATGGCGTTGCTTGTACTTAGCATTGGATTTCTGCAAAATCTCCTAGACATGTTGGTGAATGTGCTGAATCTGCTCAATGTATATGGTGGATTTGTTGATCGCAGACTAATCATGGGAAGAATCTATTTGTGTGGTGTCAAGAGGAAGTGAAACATTAATGGGTCCCAAGGGTTGGATTCGCAGACCCACCTGAAATGGTTTATGGTTGATGGAGCTATGGAGAACCCTGTTGTAACTATGTTGAATATAGGGGAGACTATTGACCCATGTACGTGGACGCTTAGAATTTTACATGTGTAGGATGTGCACAATAATCCAATTGATGACCTCTGTTTGGTCATCTATTTGGGGGTGGAAAGTAGTATATTTTGTGAGCTTGATGTCCAACAGTGACTAGAGACTTGACCAAAATCTATTGAGGAACCTGCTATCCTGGTCGGAGATGATGGTTAGTGGTATCCCAAAGTGGACCCAAACTTGTTAGAAGAAGATCTTGCCAGTATATTCCATTATGATATTCTTCTTGGAGGATGTGAGGATGGCCATCTTCAAAAATCGATCAATGACCACAAATATGCATTCATTTCCTTTCTTAGTGGATGGAAGGCCCAACATCTAATTTTTTGACATGGATTCCCAAGGATTATTGGGAGTAGGAAGATGGGTGTTTAAGCCTTTCTTCTTGATGTTTGAATTGGCATTGGCATAGACAGTGCAAGATATGATATGTCTGTTGACATCCTATCGAAGTTTTGTCCAATAAACATTTTTCTGAAGAACAGTCATAGTTTTCTCCACGCCAAAATGTCCTAACATTTGACTATAATGGGCTTCCCAAATCATCTTTTCACACTCGATTGTAGGAACACAAAGATGGCCCAGGTGGCATAAGATTCCATCATGAATGTGAAAATCGGTGACAGTTGCACTTGTACGCAAGAGCTGATAGGTGGTAGCGAAGTCCAAATATTGTTAATAATGTTGGGGCCACTCAGATGCTTCATGTCCACAGGAATGGAGCACAGTGGTGAGTGGAACCATAGGAGGTAAAGTGAGGCATTCAATGACATGATTTGAGACACTTTTCCTATACTTGATGTTGATATAGAACTGTTGTAGGTAGGTGGACCACTTTTGATGGTGGTAGTTCTCCAATTTTCCTTGTTTATGTATGAATTACAGATGCTTGTGATGAATATGTATGATCATCTCCTTTCCCATAATGTAATGTTTCCATTGACGATAGGCTTGTACAATGGAATACATTTCCTTGTCATAGGTGGGGTATTTACAGACATTATCTGAGAGTGTCTCACTATGGAATGCCACCACATGATTGTGTTGAGTGAGAATTGTGCCTACAACATAATCATATGCATCAGTCTGAATATCCAACATTTGATGCAGATTGGGAAAGGAGAGTATTGGAGTTGAGCACAAGAAATGATTCAGATCATTGAATGATCATTATTGTCCCTTCCTCCACATGAAATTGGTGCTACCACTTCCCTTGGCCACCTGGATGAGGGTCCATGCAATATGGGATAATCCCAACATGAATCGTCGGTAGAAGTTAGCTAGTCCCAAGAAGCTCTAAAGCTCGGTCAGTCTAGTTAGAGATAGCTCATCACGGATGACTTGGATATTAGCTAGATCAAAATCTAAACCATGCTCATCAACAATATAGCCCAATTATTGGACCTTGTTCATGACAAAAGAGCATTTTTCCAAGTTGGCATATAGCTTGTGCTGCCACAGAGTGCTCAAAACCTATTGAATATGTTGCATGTGCTCCTCCCACATTCTAATTAAGATGATGATCTCATCCAAATATACCACTACAAAGGAGTTGGTGAAGGGTCTCAATACATTATCCATAAACCTTATGAAAGTGGTTGGTGCACTTGTTAATCGAAAGGGCATGACTAGCCATTCGAAGAGACCTTCTTTAGATTTGAAGGTTTTCATCCATAGATCAGTTGGTTCGATGGGAACCTGGTGGTAGATAGACTTTAGGTCAATATTTATGAATACATTTTCCCCCTTAAGTTGGTCAAGAAGGTCGTCAATCCTAGGAATGGGGTATCGGTTCTTGACTGTGATTTGTTAACTCTGTAATCAATGCAAAGTCTCCTAGTCATGTCCTTCTTCTGCACTAGTACAATCGGTCTTCCACAAGGGGAGGAGTTGGGTCTGATGTGATCTTTTTGAAGAATCTCTTGGATCTGACGACTGATTTCATCATTTTCCATTAGTGAGCAATGATAGACTGGTCCATTAGGTAGAGGGGCACCAAGGGTTAGATCAATTGGATGCTTGAATTTCCAGTGTCTTGGTACCCCTGTAGGTGAGGAGAATATGTCTTTGTATTATTCCACAATCTCGTCCACTTTATTATGCTGCAAAGAGAGGCTCTTTGTAGAGGCCATGGATGTGGCAATGACCTTCTTCTTACTATGAGCACTAATCACAAAGAAGATGAAAATTCTAGTATATGATATGACCTTACTACATTTATTACAATATATTAAATAAATAGCAGTAGGAAATGCTACCTCTGGTATCCTATACAATTGTCTACCCGAAGTAATAATAATAGTGTGGGGTCTAGACTCATACACATCTTAACACTTCCACAAATATGGTTTTTCTGAAATAACATCACAAACTTCAAGGGGATCAATATCACACAATACCTCATCTTTCAAAGGCTTGTTGTCATAGGGTAGACAACATTATTGGTTGACATGGAGATCTCTTCCTTGGTAAAGCCATCCTATGGTATAGGGTTGCGGGTGTGGTGTCATTGGTAGGTCCAACCACTTGACAACCTCTACTAAAATCAGGTTCTTCTAACTACCTCTATTGACAATGAAATGAAGTGGAGCCCCCTTTACCCATATCTATGAGTGAAATATGCATTCCCCTTCGTCTAGTTCTTCTGGTTTGCTTGGTTGGAATTTGGTGCTAGCAACAGTGGCACTGGGTTCAACATCGATAATATGCTTCCCTACTTCAGGATTTGATTTAGAATCAAAATCGGCCTCTTACTTGGAAGTCTTCAATTTGACCATGAGGGATTAATTAGAGTGGCATTTTTTGTTGTTGTGCCAAGGGATTTTATGGTACTCACACCATTTTCCCATGTCCTTCTTCATCTTTTCATTTCCCTTCTTGTGTTGTAGCTTGAACTGTTTGTCCTAAGGGTTGCAATCTCAACTTGGTCCCTTTTTGTGTGGGTTGGGCTGCATTTTCCCTGCTTCGACTGTGAGGGGTTTGTAGATCCAAACCCTTTCCTTTTCTGCTTAAATTTATGCTCGATCTTGAAAGGTTATCTATAAGTCATGACCAATGAGGCGATGTCCAGAAAATCCATTTCTGTTTGACTGTATCCATGCAAACAATCATATTATTTGAGCACTAGATGATGCTCAGAGTATTTGATACCCAATTTGGTGCACAGGGCATGGAAAATATTGGTGAAATATGGTATTTTTTGGTCCCTTTCTTGACATAGGGTGGTCCATATGGTGTATTGGTCCTCGTATCTTCCAACAGGGTAGTATTATTCTTTAATGGCTTCCTGGAAGGAGTCCCATATAGGGTCCACCACAAAAATTGTTGTTTCCTCTAGGGCCCTTTGCTCAGAGTAAGTATCTCACTAGTATTTAACATGGGGAACAACCTTGAGGAGTGAGAAAGTGATATTTTCCCTATCAGAAAAATTATGGACCTAAAAATACCCTTCAAGCAGATTCAACCATTTATCTACAATATCCACATCTATAATTCCTTCAAATAATGGAATATCAAAATTTACCTGTACCTTGAAGGGGGTTGCATGGCCACTTGATGAAGACGCTTATCCTATGGGTAATCATCGAAGGATCTACGCAAATTTATCCATCATTTCATTCATTTGTCGTGCGATGGATTCCTCAAGAAACATTTTAATAGGATCTCCTGCTCTATCATCTTTCTTTTCATCCCCCATGGGTTTTTTTTTATCTCGGTGTAGTCGATCTTGCAATGGATCGATTGGTTTGAGTCCCAACTACTTGTACCTAGATATTGTCGGGGACATGCACAAAGAAAAATAAATAAAGAGAAGAATGCTATGATACCTCTAATATGGATTTAGGAGCAGAATGAACTGATTAACCAATTGAATACAATAAACACAAAGATATGAATAATAACATAGATATCTAGTGAACAATATCTTCTATTGAATAATGAAATAGGCTGAAACTGTAAAACCGCAGAACTAAAACACTTGCTCAAATTGTGGTAGCTATCTCTGAGAAGAGATATGGTTTCTACACACATCCGTCTGAGAAGAATGAATTACAATGAGCCTCTAGAGGCCTTTTTGATATTTCTCATGAATTCCAAAACCCTAGACATCCAAAAACTTAACCCTGGGAGGTGAAATGTCAAAAGTCATGTGGGTCCCTATGTGTAAGTTGGTACCTCAACTTCTTGATCTCGTAATTTTTTCATACGACCTTCGTTGTAGGTGCTTGATAGCTCGTTGGAAAGGTATTTCAAAGCGATACACACTATGTCGTCAAAATTTGAGTATGTCTACAGTTTGACTATGGTGAGCCAAAAAAACACTATTTAGGCCTCCAAAACAGCCCTGGAAGTACAACAAGATGTGATGACATGAAAACATACAAAATAATCCATTTGGATTAGGTTAGAGGCCACCAATATCAACCTGGAAGATGTGTAGGGCTTCAGACAACCCTAGAAGTGTAGAACCCACAATTACAAAGAAGTACAAAAGAATGTGTTAAACTAAAAATAGATAATTGGATCCAGTTGGAATATGTGGGTGGCCAACAATAGCCAAATAGATCATGCATTGAATCGGTTATTTGAAGGAAAGAACATCAACAAAAGGATGGCATTGAAGACCCAGTTGAAAAATGTGAATCTTCAAGATTCATATTCCATTCACTTGTAATTCTCAAGAGTGAACCAGATCAAGGAACAGATTGAAGCTATTGGAGAAACTATTGATGAAGAAGAAACGATGATAACCACCTTGAATTGTATCCCAAGGTCATGGGAATCATTCATTCAAGGAATATTCCCAAGGAGGAAGCTAATCAAATTTAGCAGATTATGGGAAGATTGCACTCAAGAGGAAGAAAGGATGGTAGAAAGAGAAGATAAGTTGAGGGATGATGATCAAGATTTAGATTCTCATAAAATGAAAGGAAAGAGTAAGAAAGGAACCTAAAAAGTTGAAGAATCAAATACATTATTCAAATGTGATGTGTTTCTGTTGTGAAAAATTGGGACACATTGTAAAATTTTGTCCCCTTATTCTTAAACTAAAAGAAAAGGGAAAGGGAAAGAGGCATCATGATCATGTCATTGAATATGACGAACTACTGAATAAAATTTCAAGAGAATACGATTCAAGTGATGATTACTATGTCCTAATTTCAACTCTCATAGGAAAAGTCAACCCTGGAAATGATACTTGGTTGGTGGATAGCAGTGCTTCTAAGCACATGACAGGGTATAAAGGCTCTTTTTCAAACATAATTCATAAAGATTCACCTCATAATGTGAAGATAGGTGACTATTATTAGTATTGGATGAAAGGAGTAGGAGAGGCCTCCTACAAATTGGATTTTGGGAAGGCAATGAGGATGAAGGATGTGCTTTATGTACTAGGTTTAAAGAAGAAACTTTTCTTAATTTCAACTTTGGATGAGAAGGGTTTCAGAGTTGCATTTGTATATGGAGAAGTTCTCATGTAGCCAAAAGGAAATATGTTTGATGATGTAGTTGTTATCAGTGTCCAAGAAGGAGGACTATATCTATTAAAGGGATTCTTAGATTCAAGATTGATTCATGAAACTGTTAATTCAAGAGAGCTATGGCATATGATACTTACCCACCTACACTACATATATTTACCAATCATGAGCAAGATGGTAACATGACTACCATATATTCAGGTGAATCTAGATGGTGTTTGTAAAGGTTGTGCACAAGGAAAGAATGTGAAGAACCCCTTTCCAATAAATTATAGCAGAGCCAAAGGAGTCTTGGACATTATACACATGGATGTATGGAGAATGATGTCAACACTATCGCTCAACGAGTACATATATTATGTATCTTTTATTGATGATTACTCACACAAAACTTGGATTTAATTCTTGAAGTTAAAAGGTGGAGTGTTTGGTAAGATCAAGGAATTAAAGGCCCTATTAGAAAACCTAACAGAAAGGAAGATAAATACATTGAGATCAAATAATGGAGGATAATTTACCTTATTTGAATTCTTAGATTTTTGTAAAGAAGTTGGGATTAAGAGGGAGCTCTCTACTACCTATAATATGTATCAAAATGTAGTGGAAGAGAGAAAGAATTAGACGATTATGGAACTAGTGAAGGCCATGATACATGATCAATATTTACCTATTTATCTATGGGAATAAGATGTGATGATAGTTGTGTACATATAGAACAAAAGTCCCTATCTATTTCTTGAAAACAAGACACTGAAGGAAATGTTTTCAAGAGATAAGCAAGAGTTCAACCACTTGAGGATATTTGGTTGTCCTATATATGTCCATATCCCCAAGGAAAAGATAAAAAAGTTGGACCCATATGGAAATAAAAGTACATTTTTTGGGTATAGTGACACATTGAAGACCTATAGAGTATACATTCCCAGTCACCAGAATATCCATATTAGTATGGATGTCACCTTCAATGAGGATGTAGATTTTCACAAGTCAAAGTAGGGTCATTAAGATAACTCTCATGACAAAGAGAATGGAGTTCCTAGAGCCACAGATATAATATAATTGGAAGCAAAGGAATCCATTCCTGAGGATCAATATATGGCCAAACTAGAGAGACCTGTGGAGAATCATGAACAAAAGGGAAGACCAGCTTGGGCATAAGAGGCCATCAAACATGTAGAGAGATATGGTTCCTAGGATGAATCATCTAGGAAAGTCAAGAAACCAAAATCGTATCCAAGCTATGTGCAATTACTGTGTAATATCATTGATGTAGAGGCTACCAACAATTAAGAAGATGCAAGAAAGAAAGAATGGAAGGATTCCATGGTCAAGGAATACCAATCAATAGTGAAGAATGATATTTGGGATGTGGTTCCCAAACCCAAGGAAAAGGAAGTTTTGATATCCAAGTGGATATTCAATATAAATAATATTGCACATGGACTCATTGAGAAATACAAGGATATATTTGTAGCAGAAGGATTTTCGTAGAAGGAAGGAATTGACTATGGGGATATTTTTTCTCCTATGAAAAGATATACTTCAATAAGGGTTGTTCTCGTAATATCTATTGTGATGAAATGGAAGTTTCAACATATTTTTGAATGGGGTAATAGAGGAAGAGGTTTACATGGAAACACCACAAGGATTCGAGACACATGATAGGGAGATGCATGTGTGCGGGTTAAATAAGGAATTATATTGATTGAAGCATGCACCAAGAGTATGGTATGTTTGGATTGATGGTTTTATGATGAACTTGGGATTTACTAAGGGTAGTGTAGATACTAAACTATACTTCAAGGTTGAGGATGATGGACCAGTTATATTACTACTATATGTGGATGATCTATTCTTGACACAAGTGGAGAAGCTCATCATTGAGTGTAAGAGAAAATTCGCTACAGAGTTTGAAATGAAATACCTAGGTTTTATGCACTACTTTTTGGGTATAGAGGTATGGTAGAGGAAGAATGAGATCTTCCTAAATTAAGGAAAATATGTTGTGGAGATCCTGAAGAGTTTTGGGATGCTAGACTGTAAATCGATGGCTGCACCAATGGCATCAAATATGAATTTGTTGGATGATATGACTTTAGAATTTGTGGATGCTACATTATACAGGTAGACGATTGGATCATTGATGTATTTGACAAATACATGATCAAATATATGTTTTTTTGTAAACACCTTGATTTAGTACATGATTGGCCCCAAACATGTTCACCTGATTGCAGTAAAACATGTGATGAGGTACCTTAAAGGTATAGTGAATTATGGGCTCAAGTATTTTGTAGACAGTGAGATTAGTTTACTTGGATATTCAGATGCAGATTAGGTTGATAGTGTTGTAAACCAGAAAAGTACATTAGGATGTTGCTTCACTTTGGGATCCAGTATGATTTCATGGATCAGTTAGAAGCAGTAATGCATAGCACTCAGTACCACTAAGGCAGAGTATGTGGCAACATGTGCATCAAGTCATGAATCAATGTGTCTTCAAAAATTGTTGACTGGATTATTCAATATTGCGATGGAGGTGACCAGTATCTTGTGCAACAACCAGATTTGTATAAATTTGTTAGAGAACTCGGTGTTTCATGATAGGTCGAAGCATATAGAAATCAAGTATCACTATATCAGGGATATGGTGCATAAGGGAGCAATGAGGCTCCAATATGTGGCTACCGATGAGTAGGTTGTGGATGTGCTGACAAAGCCATTGTCAAGGATGAAGTTTGACTACTTCAGGGACAATCTTGGTGTATTCCCTCTTCAGAGAGAGTGATGGCTTCAAATGTTATCGCATGGAATTGGATGTCATGATAACATGTTGTAGTTATTGGACAACTACCCACTGGCCTTGGATGCATGTTGAAGAGAAGCAGTACAGATTATATCACAAGATATTGGATGTCATGCATAAGATATAAAAAATTTTTGTGGGAAACTGGATAGTCTCATGATGACATGTTGTAGCTATTGGAGAGCTACCCACTAGCCCTAGATGGATGTTGTGAAGTCACTATGGATTTCCTGTGATGTATATGTTTGTATGTCCAACAATCAATGGTCATGATCTCGTGTCGATGGTGATAGTGTTAGAGTTTGTGCCCGATAGAATACCTTCCTCATTAAGAGGGAGTGTTGAGATTTTATATAATTTCATAAGTTATTCCTAAGTGTAATTGTGAAAAGGTTTATTGATAATTCATGTCTTTTAGGAATTTTAGAGTATAAATAGAGGTTATATCAAATCATTTTGATCATTCATTGAATATGAGTACAAGAGAGTAGTACAAACTTATCTAGGAGGCTATTCTTGGTTCATGTTTGGGTCTCCTTGGTCTTGATTTCGCGAAAGAGCATTGTATGGCATTGTACATGTTGGACAAATATATATTGAGGAAATTTTGTAGGGTTTTCTCCCCCTTGAGGGTTTCCCTGAGGATATATATTATTGTTATGTGGATATATATCTTTCAGCTGTGATCCTTTTTCATATTAAATAATAATAAAAGAATACAATACTTTAATTGTTGGAAAAAAAAGAAATTAACATAAAAATCATTGATGCTAACATCTGATAAGGTTCTTTGAAGTATTATATCAAATATAGTATTTTATCCTTTTGATTTAAGGACTTGTGTTCATTCCACCACTCCTCTACTTGTTCAACCAAAGTGGGGTGTTCTTACCTGAATGTATTTAGGTATTTCTTATTCTAATTGGCATCGAGATTTTTCATGTGTTATCTCGCATGGATTTCATCTAGATTCAATGGAGCTATAGGGGCTTTCAGATCATTCAACACTGTAGGTGTCTCTAAGTTCAAATGTGAGAATACCCATATTGCAACATCATTATAAGGTAATATGGTGGGTCTCGTAAAAGTAACATATATCCCACTCTCATTTATATTCTGAAATATCGCTAGATCTTCATCGTCCTTCAAAAAATCCCCATTTATGAATTTTCTATATATGTTTCTCCAGCTATTGAAATCATCCATTCCATTGAAGGATATTATATATTAAAATAATGAGTTTTCATGACTTTTCCCCTGAGCATCAATATTCTGTGGGCACCATTTGGTATTTTGAAATTTTGTGTTTCTATTGAACTCCTGTAGGTTTTGAAATAACATAAGTCTTTTGTATAAACAACAATGCATGAGAAATAAAATAATTTCTTCTTGAACAGTGATCTTAACTATTTATTTTATGATTATCATAGACAATTATCTACAAGCCTCCATGGATATTCTAATGGAATAATTTTTCACAACAGATTTGATAAATAAAACTAAAATCTACACTGTGAAGGTTAAATTACTTTAGATTCCAAAATATTTAGTTACCGATTTTTTGCATATGCATGAAATAGATAAAATGTAGAAAACAAAGAATAGTAAAATAAAATCACACAACATCCACAAATTAACACAAATATTTTCTCTAGGAAACCTTAGAGGAGAAAATTCAACTAGAAGGTGAGGCTTCTCTACTCTATTTTCTCTAGTATTGAAATAATGCAAGTACAAAGGAGAGGGAACTCTCTATAGATTTACTTGAGAGTTGTGACCTATTAGAATAATACAAAACATTAACCCCCTCTATTATGATCTCTAATTTTCCTACTCTGAGTTGTTAAGATCTAGTCCAGAACAAAATACAATAACATAGAATGGAATCCTTCTCCTCCTAGAATCTCGATATTTAACATAGCCCGATAGTCACCTAGGGTTAGGGAATTGGCTTCCTCAACCCTCAATTACTTATTAGGTTTGAAATTTCTATAATTTTCTTAGAAAATACACTACATAGCTATCCACACATGTTTAATTAATTGAGGCTAACGAGGCATCCACTTTCACCATGGTGATCAATATGGTAGGTCAACTTTTGGGAGGCATAAATTTTGCATATGAACTTCGATTGAGGTGATTATTTCACCATTGGTAAGGTATAATTGTTTATAACATGGAATTTTGATAAATATTCAGCTTTGGACCATAAATAAAGTGTTATTTTATGCCTCAAAATGGCTCTGGAATATTTTAGACAGTTTTTTTGGAACCAAATTTTTAAATTTGGACCAGTCGCTAAAATGGCTCTACAAGTTGATTCCTCTAATTTTTTCACCCATAAAGAATCGAGATAGATAAAAAATAATATAATGATATAATATGAATATATGAGAGATAATAAAACTTTATTCAATTCTTGTCTGTTCAGAAGATCCAACTTGTAAAGAATGCCCCACGCTCAATATTTAACATCTGATTCTGAAACTTGTACACAAGAAACTACAGTCCGTACTATTTCCAATAGAAGTGGTCCCACTGCATTTGGAGTCTGTATGAAAAAGGTATGACTATTTTACCCAGAACACCTGTTTTTTGACTAGTTTCAGGACTGGTCACAAACCCTATATTCCACAGAGTGTATCTCCGTAATTATAGAGAATCAAGAGCTGAAATTTGTACCATAGGTACCTTGATATGCCTTCTAAATACCATAGCGATTTCACCATCTGAATCGGTCTAGAAAAAAAGTTATAGCAAAAATGGTAAGATGACCTAAAAATAACATACCTTAGAACACATCACCAAAAGACTTCATCCTCCCTTGAAATCCAACCTTCTTTTACTTCTTCTTCTCTCTGAAATTCGACTTGTATCAAATGAATGTATAATG
>JZKD02S1960303.1:153430-167374 GCA_000966675.3 Picea glauca | reverse complement strand
CCCCTACAACCCCTTGCGTGGAGGGGTGTATAGTATTCTGAGGTGTACAATTTTCATGGGGTATAAACATGGTGGAAAATAAATACCTATGAAAAATGAGTATAATTAGTCTCCACAACCAACAATCTCCCACTTGGATACTGATCACAACAACTCCATTATTGTCATACCTATTGGACTATACTCCACCTTAGACCTGGAAAAATTCTCATTTTCACCTTCATTCTTGAATACCAACTAAAACTGAGCAGGAACTTAGTTTATACATGGTTACTCCCTTTGTTAACATGTCTACAGGATTATGTCTAGTGTGTATATTTTCCAACTTCAAATGTCCATCTTCAAAGACAGATTGTATGAAATGGTACCTAATATTTATATGTTAAGTATTTGAATGGAAGGCTGAGTTCTTTGCAAGATGAATGACACTCTCACTGTCACAGTACAACCTATTATTCTCTTGCTTCTTTCCCAATTCCTCCATAAAACTTTGTAACCAAATCATCTCTTTACTAACCTATGTAGAAACAACATACTCTGCCTCTTTTGTTGAAAGTGAAACAACCTTTTGCAGTTTCAAAATCCAACTTACTGTTTTTCCACCTACAATAAAAAAATACCCTATGGTGCTCATCCTTCTATACTTATCACTTGCAATATATGAATCAAAATATCCCTATAGAACATTGTCTGAACCTCCAAAACATAATGCATGAGTAGTAGTACCTTTCAAATACATAAGAATCCACTTTACTACCTCCCTATGTTCTTTACCTTTATTTTTCATATACCTACTCACAACTCCCACTATTTTAAGCCCTAATATTAGCTCATTACCCCTTAATTGGGGCATATTACATTAGTAATGTTATTTTATTTATGTCGCCTTTATTCCATTAGTTCTAATTATACCTCGTAATCTCCTATATATACCAAGGAGACATTTTCATTTGGAATCATCTTGGAATTGTATATTTATGTGGGCATAAGGCAGTTGCCCCCTCGAAGAGTCTTATTATCTATATTTGTCTCTTTTTCAAGGTGTTGAGTACTTATTCTGATGTTTTTCTATGCTATATTGATATTTGGTTCTTAACACACTACATGTGAAATATTTGGTCTTGTGAAAACCATCGCATACATCAAACTATCAATTGTTGATGAATAAGGGACCATGGACATGTATTGTATCTCCTCCTATGTCTTGGGACACATTTCTTTGGTTAATTTGAAATGGCTAGACAAAGGTGTACTAACTAGTTTTGCATTTTTCATTCCAAACCGCTCCAACACCTTCTCTATGTACTCACCTTGAGACAATGTCAAGTTGTGATTTTTTCTATCTCATGTTATTATCATACAAATGTTTCTCTTTGTAACACCCAAATCCTTAATCACAAATGAATTATCTAATTTATTCTTGAACACATTTATATTCTGGATATTAGACCCTGCAACAAGCATGTCATCTACATACAATAGCAAGATACTATAGCTTCCATTTTCTAGTTTTTTAAAATAAGCATAGTGATCATAATGACATCTATTATAACCTTGTTCTATCATAAACCTATCAAACTTCAAATACCATTGCTTTGGAGCTTTCTTTAGGCCATACAATCTCTTATTCAACCTGCATACCAAATTTTCCTTCCCTTTGACCTCATACCCATGTGGTTGTTGCATATAAATCTCTTCCTCCAAATCTCCATGGAGAAAAGTTGTTTTTACATCTAACTGTTCAATATGTAAATATTCTACTACAACAAGACTTAAATAGTCCTAATTGAAGTCATTTTAACAACAGGATAAAATATTTCATCAAAGTCTATACCTTTATTTTGTGAAACCCTCTTTACAACAAGTCTATCCTTGTACCACTTTTTCATCCATCTTCTTCGTTCAACATGTAAACCCATTTATTTTGCAATTCTCTTTTCCTATAGGAAACTAAACCAAATCCCAATTATTTCTATTTACTAGGGAATTCATTTCCTCTTCCATTCATTTTTCCCATTTATTTTTGGTGTCTACCTGTTCACATGTTTTACAGGTGGCGTATTCTTTTCATTGATGGAAAGTAAAACAACGACGATGGCTTAAGTATAGGAAGAATGTGCCAGGCAAGCACTAGAAGTATTTTGGCAAGACTCAACAGAGAAAGATCCATAAGATCAGAAGAGATAGTGTAGAGTATGCGCGTTTGTCATTGATGGAAAAGATAATGACCAACAGCGCAGCGATATTAGCATGGTAATGGCAAGTTCAACAGTGAAGAGAAATGGTGATCGTTGGATCCCATTTAGATTTGACGATGACTGTCAAATATGAATTTAGATAGGAGGAGCACGTAGTAGAACAGAACAAATCTCATGCATCAGCTCTAAGCTCGAGGTCTGACCGGTGTTGGATCCAGGAGAACCTGCATGTTCTTTAAAGTGCAAGGTGAAACGGGCTTATAAAATCCTGAAAGAAGGAGGACCGCCCATCTTCAGGAAGGACATGTGGTTATAGATCAACATTTCACTGACTAAGAGGTCAAAGGAAGGAGTGCTCTAATCTCTCTAACTCGCGATATGCGAAATCACAAAATAATCCTAATTGTCAGATCAAGGATTGATCTGGACTATTGATCAGACACGATGAAGGCCTATGAAGTTTTGAAATCAAGATAAGATTTGGACCATTGGATCCATAGTACATGTGGCGAAAGATTTTCATTTCGCTGACTGGAAAGCCAAAGGAATGGGGTTCCCTAACCTCTTAAACTCGTGATATGAAAAATCGCGAAATGTCGAAATGAGAAATTGTGACATGGAGTTTTGGGGATCGTGTCATGGAGTTTCTTAGTTTCAGGGATCGTGACATGGAGCATCAAGATATCTCATCACAAGAATTGTCAAAATTTTGAAATGTCGAAATGAGAAATTGTGACATGGAGTTTTGGAGATCACGACTTGGAGAGTCGAGATGCCTTGCAACAGAAATTCGTGACATGTGAAATTACGAAATGATGAAATGTGAAATGAGAAGGGCATTTGATTTATCCCTGATGGAGAGTCAAGATATCTCATCACAAGAACTGTCGAAATCGCAAAATGCCAAAATGCGAAATTGCGACATGGAGTTTTGGAGATCGTGACTTGGACAGTCGAGATGCCTCACAATAGGAATTCATGACATGTGAAATTGTGAAAAGCCAAAATGTGAAATTGAAACATGGAGTTTCAAAGATCATGACATGGAGAGTCGAGATGCCTCGCAACATGAATTCACGACATGCGAAATCGCGAAATGCCTAAATGAAGAAATGTGAAAACACATTTTGGTGTAGGCTGTGGTCACTATTAGTGATAATGTGAGAGGGAGGATCTAGCACCAATATAAGCTCCTTTTCGGTGATCATAACGTGAAGAGTAGAGACTCTTCACCAAAAGAATTCCAAAATGTTGAAATGCGAAATGGAGAAATAAATGTGAGACCCTGTGCTTGTAATCCAATGGTGTTGGATACTTGGAAATTTGATCAAAGGGATATTGTTGCTCTTCACAGTTAATCGATCAATTACAATTCAGTTAGAAGAACTGAATCATGACTCCTGGACAGTTGTCAATTCAGTTGTTGATGCATTTTATTGGAGGTTCATAGTGTAACTGCTTGAAACTACTCATGGTTTCTGTGAGAGGACTAGAAGAGACTTCAAGGTGATTGCCAGAGAAGATGAAGAGTCTTGAGGCATCTTCCAATGGCATAAAGACTGTTCATAGAGGCTATTGACAGATGGAAGTCTGTTGGATCCTGGAACTACAACAAAGGGAATGATCTCGACTGTGACAGAGAAGACGAAGAGTGTCGACTTATGGAGAGGCTAAGGAATCTCGGCATAACACCCAGTGATGATGGATGCATGGTTTTAACCACCAGAGAAGCTGAAGAGTTGTGATGATGATCAGGCAGAGCACTCGACATGGGGAGAGCATGCAGAAGTATTGTGAATAGAGGATGTAGAAGATGCACAGAGAGAATAAAAACGTAGAACAAAGAAGAGGTTGGTTGCTGTTGAGAGTGATTTAGGCGTGTAGAAGGAGGCAATGTGCAGCAGCTGAAATACATAGAAGAGGAATGGTGCATTGAATGGACATGGCACATAGAGCATAAAAGGAAGAAGAACAGAAAGCGCAAGGCATGTGTGTAGGAAGACAGTGAGGCAGACATAGGAGAGAAGTGTAGAAGAACAGTGATGAGACTGGTAAGCCATTGATGAATATTATATCACTTTAATAAGTTTCTATAGAAAATATTGATATTTCAGGGTGGTAGGGAGGATTTTTGTCCTCAAAGGTTCAAGTGGGTGCTTGAACACAGGGAGTTGTAGCTTCCATCTGGTTGCAGCCAAAGAAACCAGGGTGGCAAGGTGGTGCAAGGGAGAACTGTTGTTCTCTGTTTTACAGGTTGGTGCCAATGTGACTGGAAGTTGGTTCTTCCATCCAGCTAGTTTTGGAAAACTTAGGGAGTTGTTTCTTCCTTCTAGTGGGTGCTAGAGAAACTAGGGAGTTGGTGCTTCCTTCTAGTGGGTGTTATAGAAACCAGGGAGTTGGTGCTTCTTTCTAGTGTGTGCTAGAGAAACTAGGGAGTTCGTGCTTCCTTCTAGTAGGTGCTAGAGAAAACAGAGAGTTGGTGCTCTCAACAGGTATCATATTGCAAAAAAGAGGTTGTAGCCTCATTATGAGTTGGTTCTCATAAGTATGATAATGTGCAGAATGTAAAGATAACTTATCTTATAAAGAAGAATAGGTTTTTACCCTTTATGGGTTTCCTCATGAAATATCTGTCTCTGTGTATCTCATATGTGTCAATGATGTTGAATGTTCTATTGCTTACATCCCTCCATTATTGTGATTGTCATTGAGTGATCTGTAAAGAGTTTTAAAATAAGCATAATTATTTAAGCACGGTAACAACTAATTCACCCCCCTCCCCCTCTCAGTTGCCCAACAATTGGTATCAGAGTCGGTTCCTTTTATCTAAAGGTATATCTGTAAGCTTAAACATGACAAGTCATGAAGGGACTTCAACCACTAAGCCTCCTCTTTTTGAGGGAACAATTTTTTCCTTCTAGAAGGTTAAAATGAGAACATACCTAATGGCCTTAGGTGCTAATGTTTGGGATGTATTAGAGACTAGATACATAAAGCTTGTTGTGCTAGCTTCCAAGGATGATAAGTTAAAATTTAGATTTAATGCTAAGGGAATGAATGCTATCTTGAATGGAGTTGCAGAAGCTGAGTTTGTAAAGGTGATGCATCTTCAAACTCCCAAAGAAATGTGGGATAAACTTATTAGCAACTATGAAGGAAATGAGAAAGTAAAAGATGCCAAACTTCAAACATTTAGGTTGAAGTTTGAACAACTAAAGATGAACGAAGATGAAATAGTTAGCAAGTATTTTTTAAGAGTTGAAGAAATTGTGAATTCCATGAAGGGTCTTGGTGAGAAGATTGAAGAATCAATTTTAGTTCATAAGATTTTAAGATCTTTGCTTGATAAATTTAATCCAAAAGACTATGAAATAGAAGAATTAAATGATCTTAAAACTCTGTCCATTGATCAACTCCTAGGAACTTTAACTGCATATGAAATGAGAATCAACAAAGATAAATCCATTACTAGAGAAGCATCTTTTAAAGAAGACAAGGATATTGATTTAGATTTAGATGATATTGAGGCAAAATTTGTGAGAAGGTTAAAGAAAGGATCAAGAAAATATCAAGGCAAGCTTCCCCTCAAATGTTTTAACTATGATAATATAGGTCACTTTGGAAATAAGTGTCCACACAAGAAGAAGGACCAAAACTCTGAAGGTGAAAAGAAGTACAAATCCAAAATATTTGAAAGAAAGAAAAGTTTATGTGTAAACAATGATGACTCCTCAGAAGACACCAATAGTGACTCTTCCTATGAAGATAAGGTAAATGAATTCATGCTTATGGCCAAAGAGGATTATGATAATAAAATCACAGGCAATGACGATAATGATGAAGAATATGTGGTTGACTTGGAAAGAGAGTTGATTAGCGCTTTGGAAGAGATTGACAGACTGAGAATTAAGAAGAGGAAGAAAAAACAATTGTCGATACAGTTCAAGAAAGGCACTAAGAAACCTGATGAAGACTTTTCCCTGCTAAAAGTGGAATTAGAAGAGGCAAAGAAAATAGAGGACATTCTGAAACAACAGTTATCAGAAAAAAAGGCAAGATCTGAAGCCTTGGAAGAAGAATTAGTGAAAACAAGGAAAGAGTTGGAGAATTTTCAAGCCTTGTATCATCAGAATCTGTCAAGTATCAAAGCCTCAGAAGGATTAGCCACCATTCGAAATCAACAAAGGAATCCAAATTTGAAAACTGGTTTGGGTTATGAAGAGGAATCAAGTAGTGGTCAACCAAGAAATAAAGAACCCATCAAGTTTGTCAAATATACAACCAATGACAACAACAAACCTGTAGAAAAAAAGGAAGACAATCTTCTGCCCAGGAGGAGTAGAGAAAAAGGTGCCAGGACTAAATTTGTAGAACAAATAAATAATGCACTCCCTACTCAAGGAAATCATCAGCATGGAAGAAATCGAAATGCTCAAAGAAGACAACCATTTTCCAGGTACTAAGGATTTTTCTATGGATATTGTTTTTTTTTGTTCTAACTTTGGTCACAAAGTTGTAAACTGTTCTTTAAAATTTAGATATGAGCAAGCAAGACATTCAAGGTATAGATATCTACCACAACAACGAATGAGACACCCAAGTAAAAAACCGCCACATATTGAAAATCACTTGATGGCTGGGAAAAGGACAGAGTTTAAGAAAAACAATAATTTTGACTCTTTAATCAATGAACCAAAATGCTTCATATGTCATAACTATGGACATAAAGTTGTTGATTGTCGCTTAAAGAACTATAAATCAGATTTGAATTACTCTACTGAAAATGTCAAGGTTTGGAAGAAGAAAGAAAGTGATAAGTGTGTATTAGTGTTGTCGACTCAAAGAAAAAAGAACCCTTGGAATATAGATAGTAGATGTTCCAAGCATGTGACTAGAGAAAAGGATAGGCTTCTACTTATAAGAAAAATCAAAACAGGAAATGTGATCCTTGAAAATGATGAAACAAGTAAAAACAAGGATAAAAGGATGGTGAGTTTAAGTAATGGAAAAGGAGATTCTCATGATGATCTTCCTATAGATGGGATGAAACATAATTTTCTCAGTACAAGTCAAAAGTGTGACAAAGGCAGTGAAGAGGTGTTCATGTCCAAAGAGTGTAAGGTAAATGTAAACTCAAGACAAGTTGTGAATAAATGAATAAGGACAATTAATGATGTTGATATTGAATCCTCCCCTACAAATAAAGAAGAAGACACAGATACAATAAAAGAATGTTTAGTTAGCATCTATCCCATGGAAGAAGTAGAAGAAGAATCATGTCATAAGATGGAAGATGAAGTTTTGAAGGTTGAGAAGTCAAACACCCAAATCAAGTTCTTGAACAGTTCCATGACCCTGGATAAAATCTTGGATAATCAGAGATCACCAAATGACAAATTTGGTATTGGATACAACAAGGAAGAAATCAATACTCCTAAGAAACCTGACATAGGTCCTTCATTTGTGAAAAAGAAAAGCAAGTACGAGAGTGTTTGTAGTGGTTTTTTCTTGTGATTGAATATGGTCATAAAAGCCTTGGATTGTATGCATCATATTGCAGTAATGGAGATCAATGAGAATCAATGGGGAGATCCAAGGGTTATTTAAAAAGTACAAGCTACAATTATCCAGTGTTTCAGTAGGACAACAACATCTTCAACAACAACATTTTGTTTTACAAAATGATATACATTACATCCTGTAGAGATAAAAAGAGAAAATACCTTGTCAAGGAAAGCTAACATTTTAGGAACAAAGAGGTAAAATAGTTAGAAGCAGAGAGAACAGTGACAGGGGGAGTCATCCAGTTATGACAAGAAAAGGTTGATGAAGGAGTACTAGTAACAGAGGTGAGCAATATTGAGTATTCTATAGAGGATACAGTGGAAGATGAAGATGAATAGGCCCAAGAATCAGAAGGAGAAGACTCGGGTTTAAATACAAATATTTTGTAGGCCTCAAATAAGAGATTCCATTCTATCAGGGGGAGTTTGTGTTGATTTAATATCTGATACCTCATAAAAGTACTGCAACAACTCAGGGGGAGCGTGTTTTCTTTGACATTGATGTCAAAGGGGGAGAAAAGAGTCTGAGTGCCTTTGTTTCCATCAATGCCAAAGGGGGATATTGTTGGCATGTTTTACAAGCAGCGTATTCTCTTCATTGATGGAAAGTACAACAATGACGATGGCTTAAGTACAGGAAGAATGTGTCAGGTGGGAACTAGAAGTATTTTGGGAAGACACAACAGAGAAAGCTCGATAAGATCAGAAGATATAGTGCAGAGTATGTTTGTTTGTCATTGATGGAAAAGATCATGACTAGCAGTGCAACGATAATAGCATGACAATGGTAAGTTCAACAGTGATCATTGGATCCCATTTAGACTTCCTACTTACCATCAGATCTAAATTCAAATAGGAGGAGTGTGCAGTAGAAGATAACAGATCTCATGCGTCAGATCTGAGCCCGAGGTCCAACCGGCGTTGGATCCAAGAGAACATGCACCTTCTTTAAAGTGCAAGGTGAAACGGGCTTACAAAATCTCGAAAGCAGGAGGACCGTCCATCTTCGGGAAGGACATGTGGTTATAGATCAACATTTCGTTGACTGAGAGGTCAAAGGAAGGAGTGCTCTAACCTCTCTAACTCGCGATATGAAAAATCACAAAATAATCCTAGTCGTTGGATCAAGGATTGATCTAGACCATTGATTAGACATGACAAAGGCCCATGAAGTTTTGAAATCACGATAATATATAGATCGTTGGGTCCATAGGACACATGGAGAAAGATCGTCATTTCGTTGACTGGAAAGTCAAAGGAACGGGGTTCCCTAACCTTTTGAAGTCGTGATATGCAAAATAGTGAAATTGTGACATGGAGTTTCGGGGATCACGACATGGATTTTCGAGGATCGCGACATGGATTTTCGGAGTTTCAGGGATCGTGACATGGAGCATCAAGATATCTCATCACAAGAATTGATGAAATCATGAAATACCGAAATGAGAAATTGTGACATGGAGTTTCGAAGATCATGACCTGGAGAGTTGAGATGCCTCACAACAAGAATTCGTGACATGCAAAATTGTGAAATGTCAAAATGCGAAATGTGAAAGGCATTTTATTTAGTCCTGATGGAGCGTCAATATATCTCATCACAATAATTGTTGAAATCCCGAAATGCCAAAATGCGAAATTGTGACATAGAGTTTCATAGATCATGACTTGGAGAGTCGAGATGACTCACAACAGGAATTCACGACATGTGAAATCATGCAATGTCAAAATGTGAAATTGAGACATGGAGTTTTAGAGATCGTGACTTGGAGAGTCGATATGCCTCGCAATAGGAATTTGCGACATGCGAAATCATGAAATGCTGAAATGCCAAAATGAGAAAACACCTTTTGGTGTAGGTTGTGGTCATCATCAGTGGTCATGTGAGAGGGAGGAGCTACCACCAAGCTAAGCTCCTTTTCAATGATTGTAACATGAATAGTCGAGAATCTTCACCACAGGAATGCTGAAATGTTGAAATGTTGAAATGTGAAATGGTGAAATCAACGCGAGACCCTATTCTAATCCAATGGTGTTGGATACTTGGAAATCTGATCTAAGGGCTACTGTTTCTCTTTACAGTTAATCAATCAGTTATGATTTAGTTAGTATAACTGAATCATGACTCTTGGACGGTTGGAAATTCAGTTGCTGATGCATTTTCTTGGAGGTTCACAGTATAACTGATTGAAACTACTGATGGTTTCTACGAGAGGACTCAAAGAGACTTCAGGGTGATCACCAGAGAAGATGAAGAGTCTCGAGGCATATTCCAGTGGCATGAAGACTGTTCATAGAGGCTATTGACATATGGAAGACCGTTGGATCCTAGAACTGCAACAGAGGGAATGAGCTCGACTGTGACAGAGAAGACAAAGAGTCTCGACTGCTAGAGAGGCTAAGGAATCTTGGCATAACACCCAGTGATGATGGATGCATGGGTTTAACCACCAGAGAAGTTGAATATTTGTAATGATGATCAGGTAAAGCACTTGACATGGGGAGAGCATGCAGAAGCATTGTGAATAGAGGATGTAGAAGATGCAAAGAGAGAATAAAAACACAGGATAGAGAAGACATTGGCTACTATCGAGAGTGATTCAGGCGTGTAGAAGGAGCCAGTGTGCAGCAGCTGAAATACACAGAAGAGGAATGGTGCATTGAATGGTCATGGCACACAGAGCATAAAAGGATGAAGAATAGAAAGTGCAAGGCATCTGTGCAGGAAGACAGTGAAGCAGACAGAGCGAGGAAGTGTAGTAGAACAATGATGAGACTGGTAAGCCATTGAAGAACATTATATCACTGTAATAAGTTTCAGTAGCAAAGATTGATATTTCAAGGTGGTAGGGAGGTGCTAGGGAGGAGTGTTTTCCTCAAAGGTTCAAGTGGGTGCTTGAACATAGGGATTTGTAGCTTCCATCTAGTTGCAGCCAGAGAAACTAGGGTGGCAAGGTGGTGCAAGGGAGAACTATTGTTCTCTATTTTACAGGTTGGTACCTGTGTGACTGGAAGTTGGTATTTCCATCCAGTTGGCGCTGGAACACTTAGGGAGTTGTTGCTTCCTTCTAGTGGGTGCTAGAGAAACCAGGGTGTTGGTGCTTCCTTCTAGTGGGTGCTAGAGAAACTAGGGAGTTGTTGCTTCCTTCTAGTGGGTGTTAGAGAAACCAGGGAGTTGGTGCTTCCTTCTAGTAGGTGCTAGAGAAAACAAAGAGTTGGTTCTCTCAACAAGTAGCAGCCTGCAAAACAAAGGTTGTAGCCTCATTATGAGTTGTTTCTCATAAGTATGGTAATGTAAGGAATGTAAAGATTACGTATCATATAAAAAAGAAGAGGTTTTTACCATTTATGGGTTTCCTCAGGAAATATCTGTCTCTATTTATATTATATGTGTGAATGATGCTGAATGTTCTATTGTTTACTTCCCTGCATTATTGTGAAATTGCAGGAGTTTGAGGTACCTTTTGATCATGTTGTTGTACATTTTGATTTTCTGGTACCTTTGGAATTTATTTTCCAGTGATCTCATCTAGCACTGTGTATTCTTATTTTTCTTTTTCCTATTTCTTTCCTTGCAACTGATCTTCATACATGACCTTCTTATTGAATATGACATCTCCGCACCTAATGATTTTTTGATTTTCATAATACCATAAGATATAACCAAAATCATTAAGACCATATCCAGTAAAGGTACACTTCCTAGATTTTTCCCCGAGATTTATTTTATTTTCTTTATCAATATGGACAAATGCTTCACAACCAAAAGTCTTCAAAAAAAAACAGTTTACCTTTTTACCTATCCATGCCTCCTATGGAATTCCACCATCCAAAGAGATTGAAGGTCCTATGTTTATTAATTAAAAAAAAATATCTAAAACATATGCCTGGAACTATAAGGGAAAACCAACATGCAATCTCATACTCCTTGTACACTCCATGATTGTCCTCTTCATCCTTTCTGACACACCATTTTCTTGTGGTGTTCCTGGAACTGTCTTCTCTCTATGAATCCCATGGTATGAACATTAATCATCAAACTCATTGCAACGATATTCACCTCCATTGTATGATCTAAGACACTTCAACCATTTTCTTGTCTCATTCTCAACCAAAGCTTTCCATTTCTTAAAAAGTATCAAATCAGATTTATTTCGAATGCAATAAATCCAAGTTTTTCTAGTTGCATGATCAATAAAAGTAACATAATAATGAGATCCACCAATATCTGATACCTAATATGGTCCCCATACATTTGTATGCACAAGCTCTAACATTTCACTCTTCTTTTCTTTTCTGACTCTAAGAAATATGAGTCTCTTATGTTTCCCACAAACACAATGCTCACATAAATCCAAATCAATTTGTTTAAGATCTGGCAACAATTTTATTTGTTGAAGTATCTGCATCCCCTTCTCACTCATGTGTCCAATCCTATGATGCCACGATGTTGTATCCACTCTTGTAGAAGCTAAAGAGATAGAAGATTCAATATTACCAGTACATAAATATAATGTACCTACCGTCTCTCCTTTTTCTATCGCTAGTGGTCCTTTGGTGACCTCCCGCACCTTATTTGTAAATATGGATATACAACCTTCACTTTCCAACTTCCCTATTGACATTATATTTTTCCTTAGATCTGGAACATGTCTTACCTCTTTCAACAATCATTGGTTTCCATTCCTTTTCTTTATTTTTACCTTTCCCATTCCAACAATTTTGCATGGTGCATCATCAACCAAACGAACTTGTGCAAAATCACCTTGAATAGAAATTGTTTCCTATAGGGTGTGGCATAAAATGAAGCCCCTAAATATACTACCCAAGGCTCATAAATATTATCTACAGAAAGAATCAAAGCATCTTGTAACACATCACCTGTTACATTTTATTCCTGATTTTTATCCTACTATCCATCTCTTTGTTTCTTTGGATCTATACAATATTTATTCAAATGTCCTTTCTTCCCACAATTTTGACACTCTATATTTCCTAGTATGTATTTGGATCTTCCCTTCCTATAATTCTCATGGTTTCCTGATCCCTTTCCACTATCCTTTTGTCTTCCCTTGTTCTCCATGTTTAACTCATTACCTAATGTCTCACCTGTGCTTTTCCACATCATTTCCTCGCTAAGGATAACACAAAAGACATCATCAAATTTTAAAGTGTTTGAACTAGAGACAGAGTTACTTACAGCCATTGCCAAGCCATTCCAAATTTCTAGAAATGAGCACAAGATTACAAGAGCCATGACCTCAGTGTCAAAGTCCACTTTTATAGAACTTAGTTGATTAGTAACTGTATTAAATTCATTTAAATGATATGCAACAAACCCACCTTCTGACATTTTCATATTAAATAATCTCTTCATTATAAATACCTTATTACACATCGATGGTTTTTCATACATTTTAGCCAATGCGTCCATCAAGTCCTTCATTGTATTTTATTTCAAAATATTGAAATCCACCGACGTTGCTAGGCTCAAGCGTATCATTCCTAGTTCCTTTATGTAAATAACATCCCATTCTTCATCCTTCATGGCCATCGAATTCTTCGCTATTCCACCAAATGGTAGCAATATATCATTTTGATATAAAGAATCTTCCATCAGACCTAAAATTTTCATCTTCCACCATTGCACCCACTTGAACCAGGAACCCTCTTTTCTAGTGAGTTACCTTTTGTTGTGATACAGGTGGATATCGGGGGCCACCCACCTTTTCCAAATGGCTCAAAACAATTTTCTGGCCATTTTGGCAATTTACTATTTTTAGCAGGTTTTCACTTCCGGGGCCATTTTGAGGGCCTAAATGAATTTTTTTCAAGATCGAGGTTCTCAATGATAGCCGAAGGCATGATTAAGCCCCCAAAATGAATCTCCTCGATGATACCTTTCCAATGAGCTATCACACGCCTAAAACGGAGATCATATGCAAAAGTTACGACCACGGGAAGTTGATGCACCAACTTACCCAAACGGGGCCCACATGACTTTTGGCGCTTCATCTCCTAGGGTTAGATTTTTGGATGCCTAGGAATTTTGGCATTCCCGATTATTGTAAAAAAGGCCTCCAGAGCCTCATTGTAACCATCTTCTTGCGAATGAGAGTAGCCGTCACATCTCTTCTCAGAGATAAGCTGCCACCATTCTAGCGAGTCTTTCACTCTGTATTTTT
>JZKD02S1960303.1:130291-151082 GCA_000966675.3 Picea glauca | reverse complement strand
TCTTCTCAGAGATAAGCTGCCACCATTCTAGCGAGTCTTTCACTCTGTATTTTTACAGTCTCTGTACATTTCTTTCATTAATAGAAATCATGTATTATTGTATCTCTGTGTTTATATCTGCATCTATGATATATTTCTATTATATTACTGGATATACGCGATATCTCTGTGAATTTCTTTATTATATCTCCACTCTCATTTCATTCCAAAAATAATCCGGATCATGTTGTGATACCAATTGTTAGAAAAATAGGATCGATAAAAAAAAATAAGGAAATAAAACATAGAAGATACAAAATACAATAGATATACATATATACGTGCTTCACCCAGTGTGGTCTACGTCCACCAAAGAAATTTCCAGGTCCTTCCTTTTTATTATCCAAAAAATGAAGGGATACAACTTGAAACACACCCATTGTAACTTCCTCTTATTTCTCTCACAGTCTCTTCTCTCAGAATATAATATTTTCCATGATACATTGTTGCAATACAATTCCATCATAAATGAGGGTTTCCTTCTAGGGAAAAAAACCCTAACATAAATTCTACCATCAAATCTGTGACCTTATAATGAACGGTCCAGATTTAATATGAAATTAAAATATACATTTACAAGGAAATTTTTCTTTCGAGGGCTTCACCCCCAAACCCCCGATTCGGTGGATGAGCCCCTCAGACCATATAGGGAGGGAAATTCCCCCCACAACCCCCCATGTGGAGGGGTGTATATTATTATGGGGTGCATAGTCTTCATGGGGTATAGACACAACTGAAAACAATTACCTATGAAACAAGAAGATAATCAGGATCCACAACCAATAGGAAAGTCATGGTACCCTATGGTTATGTAGCATGTCATGGTGGGTCCATGTGCCAAGTAATAATGGTGGCACATATCATAATGATTTTTCATATGGATCATTTATGATGTGAATAAATTAGTGAGGAGATATAGACTACAAATTCACAAACACGTGAGATTCAATCTCAACAATATATCTTCAAGGGCCCCATGTAAACTAAGTTTCGCAGGAACGTGAGAAGGGTCATTAATCGACATACGAGTTGGAAAATCATATGCAATCAGACCAATTTATTTTGAAACTTTAGGGTCATTGGATTTGTAGGTTAGATTTTTCAGAGTGTGTGTGTCCAGAGGGAATATGTTGGAATAGATTATGTGTTGAAAATATGCTAAACCCCGATAGGAAGACTCTGATGAAGAGGAAAACCTCTAAAGTGATCCAATCCCTAGGAGTAGGAAGTCAGATGAGTAAATTCCACATCAATTTCATGTTGTATGGCACAATCTATGGGGAACCATGTAGTCTCCACGTGGCACTAATGGATTTAATAAATGAAAGACTAGAATCTTTGGGAAGTTGTAACTTTTGATCTAGAGTTTGGTTTTGAGAATGGATACAACCATTGGGAAGCTCTTGATGAAAATAAGATGATGTTGTCATCTATATGACGCTTTGATATGATTGAGGAAAAGATAAAATTTAATACACCATCCCTTAAAAAGGTACTTAGGGGGTTGGGTGTTTTACAGAGTGGTATCAAAGCAGGAAACAACACTAGGCCTTGATGGGCCAAAAATCAATCCCAAGGTTGGTATAACAAGGCCAAGACAAGCCTATTAGAATGAGTTCCTTTCAGTTGGAATTTTTTTATCTATTATCTACATAATCTCCTTGATTTAAATTTCATTTTATAATTTATTACAACATAAAAGTTACATGTCAATTTGCAGCATAAGGAGCATATTGTTTTTTTATGATAACTACTCCTACATGAGTTGGGGATATGTTGAAAAGAAATAATGGTTGAACCTGAATGTGAATGATTGAAAATGACAGTCATGTTAAGGGTTTCTTAATCCCAATGGAGGGATGAACTAGTGAGTGTAATGATTCTTCTCAGTATGGGTAATTGGAGCCTTTAGAAATTATGATGTTTGTTTATATGAGGGATAAAATCCTTATGGAAAATTACTTGTGGTTAAAGGAATTGAATATGAAGAAATAGATTCCTTAGTAGTGATAAATTGTTGCTTTAATAAAAGAGACTAAGCCCTTTATGTATAATTCCTCATGACTAGGGGATTGATGGGAAATTGTAAGGTCAGCTTATGTGACCTATAATGAATGAAAATTGTTGACGGAATAACCGAGTTAAGAAAATAAAAAGGAGACATTTGGATTGTTGCTAGTCCTCCTGGAAGAGATAAAGTGTTATGGACATATGAGCAATTTTATGATCTCATGTCTGAAATAAGAGAATGTATATACCTATTGACCTAAAATCTTGCCCATGCAAGTGATTACAAAAGGAAAATAGTTGGAATATGTCTACACTATAAGCATGGGTAAAATTCTTGGTGCATGAGGATATGTTGGAATGCATATGGAAAAGATTGAGCATGCATATAACATGCATATAAACTCATTATAGCCTGTTATTGGATGTAAAATATGGTGATTTCGTAGATCATATGGTTGATGATGATTCAATTATAGAAGCATAAGTAAAATGTTGATGATATCGATTGCATATTATCTTACGAGGATAAGGTAGAATAGTTAATGAAATGTTGATCCCAAATGTGATAAAGAAAGTGTTGGGGAATTTCCATATGACCAATGGGTCAGATTGACATCCAGAAGTGGATGATATCCATATAGGTATGTCTTGGTATGCTCAAGTAGCAATGAGAGGGAATCTAGAAAAGGATTCCCTTAATAGAAAGGTTGTTTGACCAAGAATGGTTTGAGGCATGAAGAGAAGCTAGATTGGTTGTCTTGTTTCTTTGGGCACTGTCGAAATTGCCTAGATTGTATTTTTGGTTTGTGGAATACTTTTATAGCGGTTGATGAAAGAGTATTGTATTGTTGTTTGTTGTCATATAGAAAGGGAAACATAATTCTGCATATGTTTGTGATACTTTCCATGTGAATGATTGTAACCTCTCAATAGAGAGGGAAACATATTGTTCAGTATTCCTATGAGTCTTTTTATAAGGATTATTGTAAGATATCTAGGAGGAAGGATATGGAATTTTAAAATTTCCATGTGTGTGAACGACATGGAAAAAGGTGCTAGTAAACTTGCATGTTGAATATTTATCTATGTTTGTATATGCTTGAGTGCATGGATTGAATGCATTATAAGGTTGACCAATATGAAGACCAAATGGATATGAATGAATTATATAAAAATGTGAAAGTGATGCACATGTATGATGTATTAGTATATGTATACTAAAGGCATGGTATGACTGCCTGAATAATTGAAATGTAAGAGAAGAATTGCACTTGCCAGGATTGAATAAATACCATGGATGCATGGATGACTCTATTTTGAAGAATTCATGACTATTTTGTTTTGAATAATAGATTGAGGAGGATGTGTTCCATTTCCTGAGGAAAATCTAGTATAAATTTATGAAAGAGTAAATGAGCATGGATGATCTATTTCCATTATCAAAGAAAACATGATCATACTTTTAAAGACTACATGTAAATGATTGTGAACAATCATGATCTAATTAATTTTCAATAGATATGGAAATGAAACTATAAAGTGTACCTATGGTTGACACACACACTGCATGATAAAGCATGTGATTAAAGCACAGTGTGAATGAAAAATTGTTGGAATAAATGTACATGTGTGAATGAAAAATATGAATGTATAATAGAGATGCATGATGATAATTCCTTCTAGAATGTTGGGTAAGAATATGAAATGAAAAATATGAGGATGAATCGAGTTTGAGGTCATCTCAGATAGTGATGGATATGAAAATAAGGAAGTTGTATGATGAGATAGTTCCATGTGGAGGAATTGTGTGAGGACGTTGTCAGGAGAATAGAGTCGTAATCTTAATGACTGTTGGAAAATTAGACAATAGACTACAAATTCTATTTGTACAAGAATCCTGGATTACATTTTAAAATGTCATGCATGAGTAAAATATATGCAAATGAATGTTGACCAACCTGATTTTATCTTTGGTTAAATGTGCACAATGCACTAGTTCTTAATTTGTGGGAAAAATATGTTATTGTAGCATGTTGAATTATCCAGGGAAGTCAAGATGAAACTTGGCTGAAAAATTCTCAAGGAACAGAGAAGGAAAAAACAAAGAGGAACATATTTCTTTAGAAAAGGAGAAGGAAAGGAGAAACACTTTCCTCACTCCAAAAAATCTAATTTTCTTCATAGAGTTATAAACCTAAAAAAGGAAGAACTATCAAATAAAAGGAAAATAAACAAATAAGTATGTTTAAATGAATAGGCTTGGTTGAGCCATGTTAAGTAAAGGGATTGAGGCCTTGGAAATAACTCAGTTGAACTAAAATTTTCCATAATGTGTGTGAGGACTTGGAAAAGAGGTGTTATTTATTATGTTTCTCTGCAATGAGAAACTAAAATGTTGATGGTTGTAGGATACCCAACAACTGAATTATTTTATGGTTTCAATAGTCAGCACATTGAGGAGTAATGTGATGAAGTACATGTATATATGCTAGGACATATCTTATAATGATTTTTTATTTAGATGCTATGTACGTGCATTTTATTTAACACGAAAACCAATATTTTTTTTACAGTGATGATTCATGTTAAGTGTAGGAAATTATTGGAGTTGTTGAGGAAGGAAAATTGCCAATGGTTGAAAACCATAGAAAGAAGATAAATGCAAGAGGTATATTGTTGAAATATTGTTGAAAGGAGTTTGGAAGTTCCCATGAAGCATCATTGATGATGTAATATCAAAGAGGATGTTGGAAGAAAAAATAGGTAAAAATAACTTCATGCTCATGTGATATGGGAGTTGAAAGGGATTAGGTAAGAATCCCATATGAAGCATTTTATTTTCTTAATAATATGAAAAAAAATTTGAATAGTTTTTGTATGCCATTGATACCCAAGAAAGGTAAGATTCAGGAAAGAATAATCTGCATAATAGAGAGAGGAAAGCTATGCCAGTTGAGGATGATTAAAATCCTTGCAAGAAAATTCATGAACCAATAGTGTCTTGGGAACATTGACCAATCATGATTGATTGGGAATAAAAGTGATCGTAACCTACACACTGAATTGAATGTATTGAATAAATGTATGTTTGCATGAGAGGGAAGGCAATGGAATTCCCATTATCGAAGACGGACCTTCCAATACTTTACCATAGTTGTAGAATGGTAAAGAGAGGAATTGGGTGGCCATAGATGTTGGCACCTTGGTTATTAGTGAAGAAAGAATGTTGGAAGGAATTCCTATGAAATTTGAATTTCACATCATGGTGTGTTGATTTGAGGTTATGGTTAGCTCAAGGAGGGAGGAACAATATTGTTGTAATAATGAATGTGGATAGAGGATCCTTTTGGTGGGAGGTTAGCTGAGTTCCAACACATCATGATAAGAGTGCCTAACATAAAAAAAAATAAAAAAAAATAAATAAATAAATAAATAAATAATGATCTAAAATCAATGCAAGGGTGTATTGTATGTGAATGTGGCCATGGATATTAGCACATTAGATTAAATTCATTTAGCAGTTGATTGATTTTGAAAAGATTGGTATATTATAATGATGCATGTGTAGGGAAATAGTAATTCCTTTTATTTTACGTCACTGAATGGATAAATATAATTTGATTTTTAGTATGCACAGTTATGAAATTGTTTGTGGGCCACTACAAGTGTGAAATGAAAGTATAATGTACATGATAACTAACAATAGTTTGGCTATGTGAGTATGGAAATTGCGGAAAAGAAGGGTCTTGGATAGGGCAGTTTTGTAAGCCCATAAGGAAGACCAATGAATGTTGAGCCAAAATGTTATGAGAAGAAATATCTCATACTTGTGAATATGGTTCTGTGTGGAACATATCTGAAAATGAAAATGTGGAATTAGAAATATGTGGGTAAAAAATTTGAAAATTTGTATAAGTCGGTGAAAGTATCTCATGATTATTGTATGCATGTGATACATATGAGATGAAATATCTGTCCTCGAAGGATAGATGATACTTTTCAAGATGGAAATGATGGAAAAAGGATATTGTTGTGACATGAGAAGCACATGATAATCCATTATCACCATAGAAGATTTTGTGTTGTGGTAACACAGGAAAAAGGGATTCCTTAACAGAGCAAGTTAAAGGGACTCCTTGGTTGTAAGACTCGATGAAGTCTTAGAAAATATTATTGTGCAATAAATCCTCGGCAAGGAAAGATGGATCACCCGAGGGACTGTATAGCAGAGAAGGGGATTCCTAATCCTAGGCCTGAAGGGTGAGTGACCACAAGGAAGAGGATACTTCGATAATTCTTGTAAAGTGTTGTTTGGGATCATGCACACAATGGGTATCTCAAGGAAACAATGGGCCAAGTTATTAAGATGGCCAACTAGATGTGGATCCATGAAATTGCATAGATAAGTCTTGTGTTGATATGAATATTTCCTCTTGAGTTTTGAACAACAATTAAAAGAAATTGTATGAAATTGTGATTAATGTTCTTGTTGTTTCAAATTATTGTAGGCATGTTATAAAGGCCAAGAGTGTCGAAAAGGAACATACCAAGAAAAGGAAAAAATTTCTAAAGCAGTTGAAACATGGGGGCATGACTGGTGTTGCTGAGATGCAAATAACACCAAGGAAGATGTTCCTTTAAGGGGGATGGGATTGCAATACCCCTTTTCCCCTCAACTTGTAAATATAATTATATTATTGCTAAAATATTATGGCCATATCTGTTACATATGGATTTGGGGAAATGATGAACCTTTTCTAAAGAAGGTAATGTGAATAATTATGTCATTAATATAAAAAGGGAAATGTTAAATAACTATTGAAGGGTATTTCATATACATGTTATGATGCCATGAGAGGGAAGAGTTAGGAGAACCATTACTATTTGAGATGACCCCTTCCAAGCAGTACTCTGTTGAATTTAAAAATATTCAAAATCCAAGATTGTCCTATGGCCTAGAAAATTTAATTACCAGCCAAGATAGTGGTTGGATGGTCCTCCTCATAAATTAGTGAGAGGATGGGCAGAGTACCCATCTAGAATTTTCTGATCTGACCCATGACTTGGAGGATTTGACCCACAAAATCTTGTTGTAGAAAGAAAATATAAGAGGAAAAATCATGAGTAGAGAAGAAGGGACACAAATTGTTGGGTATGGGGACAGAAATATGAGGGTAGAGGAGTGTGAGAACTCTTATGGTTCTTATCGGAACAAGGAGAAGTGAAGAAATTTGTTTTCAGGGTGTAGGAACCATTGGCAATTGTCTTCAAATCAGGATGATAAATGAGGCTACAAAATTTTAGTGATTGGGTGATAAATCACAAAGAAACTAAGAGGGTAGGTAATCGAGGGAGTGTTGGGCAATGAAATGCCGCCTTTGTGTTGTGTATGATAGTTTTTGAAGATCTTTGTGGTAAGAGAAACCCCCTTTCTTGGTGGATTGAAGCCTTGGTTTGTTGAGTTCCTATAGGTGAAGGAGAGTGACCTTCATATTTCTCGTATGATGAGTAAAAAAATTTCCTCTCATGGCATCATACTCTGGCTAGGAGGTGACCAAATGTAGAGATAATTGGTGCAGTTATGCCTATTGTTGGGTGGAAAGTGGCACACCCTTTATCATTTGCCAATGATTTCTAAATTTCAAATAAGTGTTCTATGTGCATTGTATTTTCATGACAAGTTTGTTTAATATTATGGAATTCTTTTGTTAGTTATCTGAAGAATTATTATTCTCTTTAATGGTGGAATTGTCACTATGATTTTCTGGCTAGCTGTCAAATATGAAATAAGGTTTGGAAAACGTATTTTGTTGTTGGTTTTCTACTTGTATTTATTCCTAAAGGGGATTTTTTAATAATTGTTCGTCACTCAAGGTATGAACAAAGTAATAGCCAGTCACCTACAGTAATATATGTGAAAAAATCCCCAAATTAGTAGTAAATACTAAGCCACTAAAGTCCTCATAGAACAACTTGATAATTGTGAAAATGCAATTTATGATATAAACTTGAAGACTAGTCAGTTGGACCTAGCCATTTTGTTGGCATGAGATATTTGTTAGGATTCAAAATTAGAGGGAATTGCATACCCATGTTTGTCTTAAGAGAATAAGACAAATGTTGAAGAAAGGAAAAGAATTTTAAAATAAATAATAAGAAAAAAATGAGAAATGCAAATTCAAGTTCTTAGTTGGAAATAAAATTAAATTTAGAATTTTATGCATTGTAACTAATTAAGTTTCATTAGGATGTGGTAAGAAAGGAATTTCTACCATAAATTATGCAGTGTATTTATGTCCAAAAGGGAAATATTTGAAATTGCATGAATTTATATATGTAATTATATGTTTATATGTTTTTTGGACCAATTTGAATGAATGGTAAAGATTGGTAAACCATGGTGAATTTTCCAAAGTTACCAACTAAATGTCTAAATAATTTGGAGAATAAGTTGAGAAAAATAATTATTAAAATATATGATTTCCAGTATTGTGCATGAGAAATGGGAAGTTTGGAATTTCTTTCCCTCCTGTGCGAAGGATCAAACTATGCCAAGTTTCCAGGCTTTAAATTTTATGCTCTACACAGGTTGTTCTGCACTCTGAAGGTGTTATTATTAAATTATTTTTATTTATCATCATTTTAATGCCTGTAAATATATAAATACTCTCATCTTTCTCAATGTAAATATATATAATTATATTATTAGCAAAAAAATCATTTTTCAGAGTCTATCTATCGAGGAGACGAGATCGGAACACACGTTTTGAGTTTGAAGAGATTGGAGTTCGATGGCTTGAGCATTATAAGGTTCTTCATATATTTTATAATATTAAACCTTACCATTTTCAGAGTTTGGTCTCAGATAAACAATATGGGCACACATGTTTGGAGTCCTAAGAGCTTGGGTGCGATGGCTTGAGTATTATAATTTTATATAAATATTTTATAATATTATACACATCCATTTTTGGATATTAGCCATCGAAGTAAAAAGAAGGGAACCAAATATCAAAGTACGATGACCCAAGGTAAGTATAATATTATAATATTAATCATTAATATCAAGTCCCTTTTGGAGCTTGATTGTCGAAAAAAATGAGAGGGGTGCACATGATCTGAGTGAAAAATATCGGGGTTTGAGAGCCTATATTATTTTAATATTAAACACTAATGTTGCACTCCCTCCAACAAATCACGTAAGATCAATAAGTCATATGGTATGTATAGGTTCCGAAATCCTAATGTGACGTACTATATTAATTAGTATCTATATCTATATCTATATCTATCTATCTATCTATCTATCTATCTATCTATATATATATATATATATATATATATATATATCAAAAGTATAATTTTGATGTATTATCTAATAATTAATGTGATAAGATTATTAAGAATGGTCAAGTGTTAGTACTTGGTTGGGAAAGACGTGGTACCCTATGGTGACGTAGCGTGTAATGGTGGGGCCAGATACAAAGTAATGATGATGCCATGTGTCATAATGATTTGGCATCTGGACGATTTTTTATCCAAATAACTTTGTGATGAGATCTAGATTGTAGATCAAAAATTAAGTGAGATTCAATCTCATCCATATATATTCAAGGGCCTCATGTAAACTAAGCACTACAGGAATGTGAGAAGGGCCATTAAATGTTGTAGGAGTTGGATAATATGAAGCAATCAGAGCCATTTATTTTTCGACCCGAGTGACACTGGCTATGTAGCTTATATTCATTGGAGTGTGTGTGGTCAGAGGGAGTCTATTAGAGTAGAATATTTTCTTAAAATATGCTACACCCCGATAGGAAGACTCTGATGAAGAGGAAAACCTATGAGTTGATCCAATCCATCAGACTGGGGATTCACATGAGAAGATGCCATGTTAATTCCATGCCAGATGGCACAATTTATGGGGAACCACATAGTCACCACATGGCACTAATGGAATTAATAAATGAAAGACCATAAGCTTTGGGAAGTTTTAACTTATGATCCTGAGTTTGGTTTTGAGCATGGATACAACCATTGGGAAGATCTTAATGAGAAGAATATGATGGTATCCTCTTGATGAGGCTTTGGTATGATTGAAGAAAAGAGAAAATTTAATACCTCATCCATTAAAAATGTACTTAGGGGGTTGGGTGTCTTACACTCCACTTCCCTCTTATGTGGTGTCTCTTTAGGCTCCTAGAACACTCCCTTGTTTTACTTTTGCAACTCCTCCAATTCATGTTTCTACTCCTTAGTACTCCTTTCTAGGGATGTATTTACTTTTAATGACTATTCACCAGAATGATTTTTCCTTAGGAGAAGTAAAACATATTTATCACTGGAACTGATCAATTTCTTAGCTTGATTGGCACTTATTAGTGAAACTTTTCATTTTACTATGTTCCCATTGATGATGAAGGATTTCCTTTCCTTGATGAGGTAGTACTGGTTGGATCTCTACATGAATATAACATTCATCATATACATGTAGGGTCTTCCAAACACTACTCCACTTACATCCAATTATACTTCATCTATAAAATCAACACTTACAAAAAATTTGATCTTTCACTGCTTTGTTACCTTGATCTGAGAATCCTTGTTTACCTAACCCAATGGATAGGGGCCAGGATGATCGTGAAATTCCAATCCAAGCTTGCTAAATAGATTCACTACTTTCTGATTATTCTGTGAACTAGAGTTGAACATAGCATTTATATTGGCCTTCTTGACTTTAATCTTGATGTCGAAGATCTTGGTAATCTCCTTATCTTCAAGATGATGAAGGCTACTCAGATTCACCTCCTTCTCCACATATGTACAAATAATATTTTCATCCACATGACAACTACTTTCAATCTAATTTATTGAATATGTGTCTAGAAGGTTCTTTTTCTTTCCATCCTTCTTATGGTTCTTTACGTTTAGCTCTGGATGTCGTTTCCAACATTTTTTCTCAGTGTGGCCATAAATGTTGTAATCATTGTAATGGTTTCTAGGATCTTTTCCCTAATGTGTAGTGCAGTCTATATTCTTATCTTTACCCCCTTTCCACTTCTTCTTCCCCTCCTTAGAAGCTCCATGATGATCTTTTTTATTATAACCAATTAAATTCCCCTTATTTTGGTCTATGTTTTTTGTCAGAGAGGATCGAGAATGCTCAAACAGACCTTGGGGGATTAAAATCTACTCAAAATTTGATCATCTCAAATTTTCCTGAAAGGACTTCATCATGTAGAGCTCGACGATATATTTCCAATGATGAAAAGATCAACTCAAAGGATTTTGTATGAAAAATTTATGGTTGATCAAATTTTTGGTCAATCCACGTCATAAGGAAAACGAGGGGGTGACACGTGGAGCCTATAATACCCCAAGGTCGAGCCCCTTCTGAATTGTAATTTTTCTTATAAGCTAGTGAGCCAAGTGGTTGTAAGCTGAAAGACTTATGTGTTTATTAGGCTGGTGAGCCAGATGCCAAGGCCAGGAGCCTGATATTTTGTTTGTATATCTAATTATGTAGATCATTAATAAATATATAAACATTGTTGTGTGTAGACCCTCCATGAAGAAGATGTATGGGGGACTAAGCTCCACTAGGTAGGGTAAGGAATTGGGGATAAGTATTTGGGCCTAGAGGCTAAGCTAGGGGGCTTACCTCTAGAGGAATAATATTTTAATATTATTTCCTGAAGACTAAGGTAGACATTATATTTTGTTATCCTAAGTTCCTGGAAAGTGGGACGTAAGCTAAATAGAGTGCATGGAGCTCTAGTAAGACAAGTGTCAACTTGGGCTCATCCAGTTAAAAGTTGAATTGTCATCTATGTTGGGGGCTTCGTAGGTCATTCTGCCATCATCCGCCTGATTTCGTTCTTCCATTCTCCCATACTATATGTGAACTTGTTCTTGCCTCTATGTCTGACCTCTTCCTACCCACACGCATCTCTGAAATCGAAAAAGGGAAGCCATCTTGGGTTGTTTCCTGTGAAGCCCGATGCAATTGCAGTCGCTTGAGCCCTGTTGTCACTTAGCGTTAGGATGTTTCCTCTTCGAGTGTCCATACTCATTTTTCCCCATTGTCATTTATGTTTTTGTTGATGTTGTCATTGTTGTCAACCATACCTGGTTGTAGCTGAGTCGAAGACTAGTTATGAAACCTGTGAGCAACTCTCCCAGGTGAGAGAGTCTGTTGGGAAGTGAGTTCTCCTGGAAGGGAGTCCCGTAGCAGCGATAGTACTCTAAGACTTCTAGTCCAGCCTATTGTTGAATCCCAAGGTAAGGGAGGTGTACTAGCCGGTGGACTTATATTAGTGAATATGTATCCTCCTGGGGTGGAGCAAGTATGTGGAGAATGAGGATCTGTGTGTTGTGGGTGTAAGTGGATCCTTGGATAAAATATCCTTCATGTTTCTTTGTGAAACTTCCTTTTTTTCCTTGTCAAGCCTAGAATTCCCTTGCCCGATGGATTTTAGTCACAACTCGGGGGTGACCTACTACTGAGAGTGATGAGAAATGCAGTCTAAGGCTGGGAGGTTTGTGGAAAGTCTGCACGCAATTGGTGGATTTAATCCAACTAAAAGATAAGTATCATTTATGTGTTTAATTATGTATTTTATGCATGTTTGGATTACTTGAAATGTATCATGTGTTTTGTTGCATGTGGACTTACTGTTAATCTTAATTGCATCTATATGGTAGCAGTAATTATGTGTTTATTGTGAATAATTGTTTTAATTTCATTAAAATGCATGTTATATATATACGTGTGTGTGTGTGTGTGTGTGTGTATGTATGTATATACATATGTATGATTCTGCATGTATCATTACCCGGCCTATTGGAAGGCCAAGTTCTTTGGGTAGCATTATCAAAGTTTAGTGAAGTGTTGCATTGGTGGCATTGTCGGACATGTTGGTGGTCGGGGATGTTAGAATATGGTATCAGAGCATGGTTTCAAAGTTGAGCCTAGATGGGCATGATAAGTGGTCTTTGAAACCAATGTTTTGAGTGGAAATGGTGTTTGGAGGAACCAATTTTGAACATTATAATGTTTCTGAGTTCCAAGGGGTTACTTGGTCATGTTACGAAGCTCGGGAGGAGTAGTGGTAGAATAAAACCATAGTCGACATAGTATTTGACCACACATAGAGAGAGAGCTCAATAGTTGGGAGGCTGGAATCATAGGATCTGTTCAGAAGGAGAGGAAAAACCTTTACGACCGTCAGATCTTGAGAAAGTTTAGAGAGGATAACCTAGAAGCACCTCAGATTTCATGACGTCGGTGAAACTGAATGCAAAGGTAAGATAAAGGTTGAAACCCAAAGCTATGAATTCTAAAGGAGATATACATTGTAGATCATAGGAAAAGAGCCTGACCATTAGATCCATGTCCATGAAGAAAAATGGAAGTCACTTTGAATGATTTCAACTATGGAGTGTGACAAAATCCCAAAGTCCCAAAGAACGAAGTAGATTGCAACTATCTTTTGCGAAGGACATGAATCAAGAGATCATGTACTTCGGGTGGAAGTACTTTAAGAGGAGGCAAGTGCTGTGAAATTGAAACTCCCGAAGCCCGAAGTGTCGAAGTCACTCATAGTCATTGATCATGAAGGAGGACATGCGTTGGTGGATCGTGAACTCTGGGAGAAAGCGCTTCGGGAAAAAATGAGCATAGAGGAGTTGAAACTCCCAAAGTTTGAATCTTCGGAGCCCGAAGAGATGAAGTGGTGGGTCATGATGATGTCACCTGGAGGTGATGTGGACACATGGGTTGTGTGCCAAGTGTATGTGGATTCCAAACCGTGGAAGGCTTAGATGGCATTAGGAACCTAACGAGTGTCACCCATCTTTTTGGGCCATGTATCAGTCGCTAGTATTCCTCCATGTGGAATCCTATATAAGAAGGGTTAGTGGGGCCTAAGGTTACATAACTTAGTTAAAGGTCAGAGGAACCACAATGGCATTGATCACAATACATCAAGATCAATGACTAGGAAATATTGCGGGGACCCAAGTTTCATGGAAGCTAATTATCCAAGGTGGTCCCAAAATCCAAACCACTATTTCACTAAGGGGTTATGTGTCATCGTTAGAAGAATTACAGGAAAAAAGGTGGGTTTCTCCAAACCACTATTGCATGCCTTCGTAATTGGAAAACATTAAGTGATGTGACATAATGACATCACCAAAGGTGATTGGGAATGTTCGGAAATTAACAATTGGATGTGTGGATGCGAGATCCTCTGAAGCTCCAAATTTTTGAAGACCCCAAGACCCAGAACTCAGACACCTAAGGTTCCATAGTAAGTGTCAGTCATTGGATGTTGGGTAGACATGTACTGTTGATCCACTCTATTTCACAAGTTCGATAACTCTTAACTCCGAGAGATTGTTTTTTTGTGCTTTGAAAATATTTTGAAGACAAAGGTTGAAGGCCCGAGTAAGCACTTATTGATCTAGCACTTGGTTACAAGCCATGGTTGTGTGGGTTGGGGACTGAGAGAAAGGGGCTAGTGCCCAAAAAATTCACAGAGAAGAGCCCCAAAAGAAAATGAAGTTTGAAATATTTCTTTCATCAGATTTGTTTATGAATGTTGTGGGATTTGTTAAGGAATGATGACCTGAAAAATTACGGTTGTTTGCACGTTATGTTTGTAGAAGTTTAACGAGTGCCAGAACTAAATAGAGTTTCCACTAAGTGAAAAGAAATGGAGGAGGCACATAATGCTTCCAGTTCAGAGAATGAAGCTAAAGGGATGGATGTTCATTTCGAAGTTGAAGGTTCAAACTTCAATGGACATGGAGAAGAAATAGATAAGGAAGGGCATATGGTGAAAATCATTGAAAGATTAAAGAAAGATGCCTAAACTCACCGAGTAGATAGGATAAAACTCATGAAAGCTAAGGAAAAGTAGGGAGAATTCAACTTAAAGTTGATGAAGAGTCTGGAGAGAATAGAAAAGAAGTTGGACAAGGAGAGAGACTCGAGAAAAACAGGGAGTCACTAGACTTCTGAGGGAAGAAGATCAAGGAGTGTTGGTAGACACCATCATCACTCCCAAGGTCACTCCAAGAGAAGGGCACACAGTAGTTCAAGACCATCTTCTACCAAAAAACATAGGAAATCTAGAATGGATGAACTGAAAGGTGAAATGAACAAGATTAAACCTCCTACATTTGATGTAGAACACAAGGAAGATGAAGATGTTGAGACATGGTTGTTGGGCATGAGAAAATATTTCCAACTGTAGAACTATTCTTCTCATGCTTAAGGAAGAATTCCCATTTACCAACTTAAGGGAAAGGTATCTGTATGGTGGGAGCATCTTGTGCAAGTATAGAACGTCAACGAAAAGAATGTTACTTGGAGGGATTTCAAGAAGGATTTTGAAAAGAAGTACTTAACTAAGAGGTAATATGACCGTAATATGAAAGAGTTCTTTGAACTCAAAATGGGCAGCATGACCATTGATGAATATGAACGAAGGTTTTTGGAATTGTTGAAGTATGTTCCTTTCATCAAGGATGAGACTATCAAAATTCAAAGGTATCTGAATGGAATGCCATCTTTCATCAGTGACAAGATCTAGTATGATGACCCAAAGACTATGGAATAAACTTCAAGGAGAGAAAAATGATTATATGATCAGGAAAAAGAGAAACCTACTTTCCAAAAATCTTGGGAAGATAAGAAAATTTTTAAGAGGGAGCAGAGGAAAAAGGGAAACAAACCACCATTTTTTAGGAACATTCCTCAAGGATAACCATCTTTTAGAGAGCCTGGGAAGGCTGAAGTGGGTGGACAAATGCCAAGACACCCACCTATGGAATGTTGGGGCTGTAAAAGAAATCATAGGTATAGAGATTGCCCCCACAAAAATGACAAAGTGAGAGTTTTCCACAATGTTCAACATGAAGAAATAGTGGAGGAAAAGGGAAGTAGAATACCAAGGATGTATGCAGCCTTGGACAACAAGCAAGAAGAATATCAGCCACACATGATTGAAGTGGAAGGTATGATCAACAACCATGCCTTTACTATTTTAATTGATTCAAGGGATAACCATAGTTATGTAGATCCTAGAGTGGTGGAAATTTTTCTATTATCGAGAAGAAAACATGGAAAATATTGGTTAGTGCAGCTGGATATAGGAACCAAGAGAAAGGTTACATAATTAGTTAAGTCTTTTCCAGTGGACATGAACAAACTGAGCATGAGAGCTGAAATGAACATTTTACCTTTAGGTTCCTATGACTGTCTAATTGGGATGGATTTGTTGTACCAACACCACACCATATTAGAATGTTGTAACAAGGAATTCACTTGCCTGGATGAGGAAGGAAATCAAAGAATAGTCCAAGGAATTCCCAGAGTTGTTGCTAGTAGAGAAACATCAGCAATGCAGTTGAAGAAGTGCTACAGGAAATGTTGTCAATTATTTGTAGCCCACATGTAGGAAGCACCTAAGGATAAGGTGTCAAGGACTGAAGACCATGCAGTATTAAAATTTTGAAGATGTATTTTAGGAGGTACCTGGACTACCCCCAAAGAGATATATCGACGTCTCTGTAAACTTGATGCATGGAGTAGCTCCAGTATCAAAAGATTCTTACAGAATGAGTACACAAGAGCTGAAAGAACTACGACTACATCTTAAGGAGCTTCTGAAGAAGGGGTATATACACCCAAGCGTGTCACCTTGGGGAGCCCCAGTCTTGTTCATGAAGAAGAAGGATGGAATGTTGAGATTGTGCATTGATTTCAGACAGTTGAACAAAGTAACTGTAAAGAACAAGTATCCTCTACCAAGGATCGATGATCTCTTTGATCATTGGAAATATGCTAAGATATTTTTGAAAATAGATCTTAGATCGGGACATCACCAAGTAATAATAAAGGATAAATAAATTAGCAATACCTCCTTCAGAACAAGGTACTGTCATTATGAATTCATAGTGGTTCCATTTGGGTTGTCAAATGCACCCACTATTTTTATGTGCCTAATGAATGGTGTATTCAGGGAATATCTAGACAAGTTTTTCATAGTCTTTTTGGATGACATCTTGGTGTATTCCAAGTCAGAGGAAGAGAATGAAAATCATTTGAGGATGGTGCTACAAGTGCTAAGAGATCACCAATTGTATGTCAAATTGAACAAGTGCTCATTTTATCAAAAGAACATCCATTACTTGGGGCATATCATTTCAAAGGATGGGATAGTTGTAGATCTCGAGAAGATAGAAGCCATCAGGGAATGGTCAGTGCCAAAGAAGGTGACAAAAGTCAGATCCTTTATGGGTTTAGTTGGATATTACATAAGGTTCATTGCAAGGTTCTCAAGGATAGCTCACCCTATCACTTCCTTGCAAAGGAAGGAGAAGAAGTTTCAGTGGATTGAAGAATGTGAGAAGAGATTCTAGCAATTGAAGAAGTTTTTAACCAATGCTACAATCCTGAGGATTGCAGATCCGAATGAAGACTTTGTAGTGTTTACAGATGCATGAAAAGAAGGACTAGGAGGCTTCCTCAGTCAAAATGGATTTGTGATTTTTTATGAATCCAGAAAGTTGAAAGAGCATGGAAGGAACTATGCAACTCATGATTTGGAGTTGGCAGCCATTGTACATGCTCTAAATAAATGGCGGAATTACCTCATGGGAAGGAGGTTTGAACTAAGGACAAACCATAATGGTCTGAAGCATTTGTTTGATGAACCAACTTTGAATGCTAGGCAGAGTAGGTGGTTGGAGTTTCTTTGTGAGTATAAATTTTATATCAATCATATCAAAGGAAAGGAAAACAAAGTGGTTGATGCAATCAGCAAGAGATTGCATGAATTGCTTGTTTCATCCATTAGCATGTACCGAATTGATATTAAAGGAAAATTTTCAAAAGCTGAAAATGCAGATTTGTAGTACATGGAGTTGGTAGCAAAGCTACAACATGGTAAGATGCTACAGAAAGTAGAAGATTATAAGTTGAGAGTTGATGGAACATTTCTGTACAAAAACATAATTTATGTACCTAATGTCCAGGACTTGAAACTTATGATTTTGAATGAAATGCATAATGTGCCTTATGTAGGTTATGCTAGATATCAAAAAATTGTGGCAGCAGTCAAGAGCCATTACTTTTGGCCAGGTATGAAGAAGGAAATTGCAGAACACATCACAAGATGTATGGAGTGTCATAAGGTTAAATATGAGCATAGGCACCCAACAGGGTTGTTGCAGCCTTTGCCCATCCTTGAGTGGAAGTGTGAAGTGGTGACAATGGACTTCATCAGAGGATTGCCCAGAACAGGCAAGCAACATGATTCAATCATTGTGGTGGTATAAAATATTATGAAATATGCCCATTTTATTCCATTGAAGACTAATCACAAGGAAAATAATGTTGTCGATGTCTTTTTAAGGGAAATAACATGATTTCATGGTGTTCCAAAGGAAATTGTTTCTAACAGAAAACCAAAATTCACCTCAAAATTATGGAAAGGGTTGTTCAAAGGGTTCAAAACGAATCTAAACTTCAACACTGCTTATCATCCTAAATCCGATGTGAAGATAGAGAGGGTGAACCATGTGACAAAATACATGTTAAGGATGTATGTGTTGGACAAACCATCTAAATGGGAAGACTAGCTACACTTGGTAGAATTCACCTGCAACAATGGGTATCGATCATCACTAAATATGAGACTATTTTAAACACTTTATGGAAGAAAGTACAACACACCAATACGTTGGGACAAACCAACTTCTAGAGGAGTAGTTGGGTCAGAGTTTCTCAAGGAAATGGAATAACAAATGCTGAAGATTAAGCAGAATTTGAAGGCTACCTAAGACATGCAGAACAATTATGCTGATAAGAACAAGATCCACAAGGAGTTCAAAGTGGGTGATCATGTTTTTTCTGAAAGTAAAAGCTAATAGAAGTTTGTTGAAGATGGGAAAGTGTTCCAAGTTGGCAACCAGATTTTGTGGGCCATTTGAAATCCTAGAAAGGATTGGAACAGTTTCATATATGCTTGCATTTCCTGCATCCATGACTGTACATAATGTGTTTCATATTTCATTGCTTAATAAATATATACCTGATGTTAATCACGTAATTGATTGGAATGTGATTAAGGTGGAACGAAAAGGCGTCTTGCAGGTGCATCTGGTCCATATACTAGACCAGAAAATCAAGTAGCTTTGGAATCAATCCATAGGATTTGTAAAAGTCTAGTGGACCTGGTAAGGTCCCGAGGGCACAATGTGGGAGCATGAAGCTACTATGCAGGCAGAGTACCCACATCTTTTTGAAGATTTTGGAAACCTTGCAGTTGTTTTGTAAATGAGTTTCACTGAGGAGAATGCAAAAATAAAAGGAGGGGATTGTAATACCCCAAGGTTGAGCACTTTCTAAATTGTAATTTTTCTTATAGGCTGGTGAGCCAAGTGGTTGTAAGCTGAAAGAATTGTGTGTTTATTAGGCTGGTGAGCCAAATGCCAAGGCCAAAAGCCTGATATTTTGTTTGTATATGTAATTATGCAGATCATTAATAAAAATATAAACATTGTTGTGTGTAGACCCTCCACAAAGAATATTTATGAGGGACTAAGCTCCACTAGGTAGGGTAAGGAATGGGGGGCTAAGTATTTGGGACTAGGGGCTAAGCTAGGGGGCTTACCTCTAGAGGAATAATATTTTAATATTATTTCCTAAAGACTAAGGTAGACATTATATATTTTGTTATCCTAAGTTCCTAGAAAGTCGGAGGTAAGATAAATGGAACACATGCAACTCTAGGAAGACAAGTGTCAACCTGGGCTCATCCAGTTAAAAGATAAAGCATCGGCTATGTTGGGGGGTTCGTAGGTCATTTTTCCATCATCTGCCTGATTTCGTTCCTCCATTCTCCCATCCTATACGTGAACCCATTCTTGCCTCTGCATTTGACCTCTGCCTACCTGAACACATATATGAAAATGGAATGGGGAAGTCATCCTATGTTGTTTTCTATGAAACCTGATGCAATTGTATTCGCCTGAGTCGTGTTGTGAATTAGCATTAGAATGTTGTCTCTCTGGGTGTCCATACCCATTTTTCCTTGTTTCCATTGTTGTTGTTATTGTTGTTTCTATTTCCGTTGTTTTTGTTGTCAATCATACCCGATTGTAGCTGAGTCGAAGACTGGTTATCAGACTTGTGAGCGGCTCTCCCGAGTGAGAGAGTCTACTAGGAAGTGATTTTTCCTGGAAGGGAGTCTCATAGAAGCCATAATACTCTTAGACTTTTGGTCCAACCTATTGCTGAAGAGAAAGTTAAGGGAGGTGTACTAGTCGACAAACTTGTATTAGTGAAGGTGTATCCCCCTTAGCTGGAGAAGGTGTGTGGGGAATGAGGGTTTGTGTGTTGTGGGCGTAAGTGGATCCTAGGATAAAATATCCTTCCTACTACTTTGTGAAACTTCCTTGTTATCCTTGCCAAGCCTAGAATTCCCTTTCCTGGTGGAGTTTAATCCCATCTCAGGGGTGACCTACTATTAAGAGTGATGAGAAGCACGGTCTAAGAATGTGAGGTTCATGGAAGGTTTGCACGCAGTTGGTGGATTTACTCCAGCTAAAAGATAAGTATAATATATGTGTTTAATTATGTATTTTATGCATGTTTGGATTACTTGAAATGTATCATATGTTCTATTGCATGTGGACTTACCGTTAATCTCAATTGCATCTATATGGTAGC
>JZKD02S1960303.1:96680-130149 GCA_000966675.3 Picea glauca | reverse complement strand
GTGTGTGTTTGTGTGTGTACGATTTCGCGTGGTAGCGTTACCTAGCCTGTTGGAAGGCCAGGTTGTTTGGGTAGCATTATCTGAGTTTAGTGAAGTGTTGTGTTGGTGGCATTGCCCGACCTGTTGGTGGTCAGGGATGTTACAACACCACTAGAAGGGTTACATGTGGCATTTTTGTACAAGTATTTATGATGATAACATGGAAATCCCACATGATTCCACATGGAATCACCATACAAGCGAGTTGACAAGGTGATAGGGAAATTGTACAATCCAAATGGATTAGCTAGATTTGGACACATGGCATAGGTGGACCAATAAGAAACCACCACGTGAAAACCTCCCATTGGCCTATTATGACCAAGGTTGAATAGAATTTGTTAGATCCTGGAGGTTTGAGCCTGAATCTCTTGGCCAAAAACCAAGTGGCCTACCATTACATCCTTGTCATGTGACTTAATCATAAATATGTACATTTGTATATAAAATTAGTAGGATTATTATTTGGTGGAAAAATAGGAATGAGGGCATAGCCCTTTATCCTACTGTCATGTATGTTAAGTATTAAGCGTAAAGTCTGTGGCAGATAAAATCCATATGTTATAATCATATAAAAAAGCACCATAATATATGGCATGGTCGACAGGGTTCGACCCCATGATATGCCATACAACACTCCAACACCATAAGCATTGTGACCTAGGTTTCTATTGTTACATGCTTCTCAACTATATGGCATTTAATGGTTTTCCAAGGTTTCATATATCATTTAGGGACCCACCCTATTTAATGGGCATAAAATCCAATGTGGCTAATACACAACATAGTACAATTTTTAGAATTTTGTGCCACGTTATACATGTGTGAATCAAAGTTCATGCCACAAGGGTATCTATACTTTGAGGTTTCATTGTAATGCATGTCAAAGGGTTCCTTGAGGAATGTATAAGGTGTTTATACTCATTTTTCTCAGAATTTCGAGATGAATTTGATGGTGTACTTTGTTTTTGAGTTTGAGCAATGAGTAAAAAGGTCACTGTAAAAACACAAGCATTTGAGCATTAATAAAGCGGTCTTGATTGGAAGCGGACCCAGATACGTAACCCAAGTTGGGAGAACTCCATTAACAAACTTTTGTATGTCGTATATTATTTTTGTTCTATTTCTCTCAGTTATTTTGCAATTTATTTATCATTAAAGTAATTTTGGATATATAAGTGAGTTCACATGTTTTATGCAATCAGTCAAATGATCATAATTATTTCAAAATCAAGTTAGATCTTGATGTGTGTTTAAAGATTAATTTGGAATCTAAGTATTTTTCGATCAAGTTGGTATCATAGTTGGTTTTGACAAGTGATTGCAAGTGAATTCTTACAAGGTTTAGATTCAAGCTTGGTAAAGTAAATATTGCAATTTATAAGTTAGAGATTCAAAGGAGATTTCATAAGAGAGACATGGTTTTTGAAGGAAAGGAAGGAGAAGATCCTCCCATGAGACCCGAGTCAATTATGGCTACACTTTTCTCAATGAGGTAAATAATAGATGATTCATATCGAAGAGTCCATAGGACCGGGGACAAAAAATCTTCGATAAACGTTGAAGGAGGAGGTGAAAGTGGTGGACCTTCAGAACCCTCTTTACCATCATCCTCATCCTCATCATAATATTCAAGTGAAAATTATTCACATAAGAAGAATCCCTCTAAGAAGTCATTTCATAATCGTGATTTTCCTTTACTGAAATTAGATGTAAAGTTTAATTTCCAATTTATGATGGAGAATTGAACATAGAAAATTTTGAAAATTGGCTCAAACAAATAAACATATATTTCAGGGTGCAAAAGATCATTGATGAAGTGTCAATACAATCTACTCATTTGGAACCTAGCAAGGGAAAGCATGTGATTGAGGATAAGAAGCCACACAAGTTCAAGAATAAATCGAAAGGAAAATGAAAGAGTAATAAATCAACTACAATATAGAAATATAAAGAGAAACCTACATGTCTTCACTGCAAAATAAAGGGATAGGAGGAAGCACAGTGTTGGAAATTGCATCTAGAATTATGACCAAAGAAGTTCCAAGATAAGGGGAAACAAAAAACTAGTGCATGAGCCCGACGTGATCTAGGATCAAATTCAAGAGATGAATCTAAGATCATGGCAATGGGAAGAAAAGGTATATCTACTACTAATTCTTCAATTCAGTTCACTAAATTGGAAAGTGTTCTTGATCCAAAGAAACAAAGTGATCTTTTTCATGTCAGAGTTATCCTAATGCATACAAAGATTGATACTTTGTTTGACAGTGGATCTCAAGTTGACTTAATATCTGAAGCAATTGTTAAGAATATGGGTTTGAAAATGACACCTCATGTGAAACCATATACATTAGGTTGGGTATGAGACAATGCTAAGTTGCAGGTGATGAAACAATGTAAAATCAAATTTGCAATTACATCTAAATTCTATGATGAGGTTGAGTTAGATGTTGTGCCACTTGACATTTGCGGCATTGTCTTGGGTTGTCCATATCTATTTGACAGGAAAAGTATATTTTATTGTGAAGAGAAAAAATATGATCTTTTCAAGAATAAGATTGAGTATATTTTCAGAGCTCATTGTATCAAAACTAAAGTTTCTTTAATGAGAATAGAGAAAATGAAGAGACTCATAAGTGCATGTAAATCCTTTGTTCTCATGGTGGTGAAACAAAAGGAAGAAGATATATCTGACGCTTTAGTAGGATGTGATCTATATCATAAACAAGAATTGGTAAAGATCATATCTAACTGTGATGAGCTTTTTCAAGAACCTACATGGTTTCCTCCTAAGAGGGAGGTTGAACATGAAATTCATTTACAACAGGGTGCTCCTCTTCCTAATATTGATATGTATAGGTCATTAGTGATAGAGAATGAAGAGATAAAGAAGCAAGTTCATAAATTGCTCGATAAAGGAATCATAAGGCCAAGTTCCTCTCCATGTGGATATCCTATTGTATTGGTTCCAAACAAAGACAATATGTGGAGGATGTGTATTGATTTTCAAGAAATGAACAAGATCACAGTAAAGAAAAAATACACTATTTCTATAATTGATGATTTATTTGATCAATTAAGGAATGTTGTTTATTTCACTAAGATATACTTGAGAAGTGGTTACCATTAGATCAAAATTACTGAAAGTGTTATATGGAAATATGATTTCAAGCTACAACATTTATGAGGGTAATGAATTATGTGTTTAGGAATTTTATAGATGATTTTTTCATTGTCTTCTTAGATGTTATTTTGATCTTTAGTTGAACATGGGAAGATCTTGTAATGTGTGTCAGAACTATTTTTGAACTCTTGAAAAAGGAGAAGTTGTATATAAAGATTTATAAATGTGATTTTGGAAAAACTTCTCTGGTATAAAGGTATAATTTATTGTAAATTGGCCCAAGACAAATACTTCCACAGATGTCAAGAGATTCTTAGGAGAAGTATAGTACTGGAGGAAATTCATTGCTAATTTATCTTTTATAGTAGCTCCTCTACATGCATTAACAAGTGTGAAAAAATGTTTTCAATGGAGAGAAAAAAAAAATCCTTCGAGACATTGAAGGAAAAGATAAGCACTGTACCGGTTTTGGATCTTCTAGATTTGCAACATCCATTTGAGATTCAAATTGATTCAAGCATATATTCCATGGGAGTAGTCTTGATGCAACAAGGTAAACCTATATGTTATCATTCTAATACTTTTACTCAAGAAATACTTAAATATCTAACATATGATAAGGAATTGTATGTGTTGGTACAGAGTGTTAAAAAACATAGGCATTACTTAATGGGAAAGGAGACAATAGTTCATACAAATCATCAACCATTACAATATTTGTAGTCACAAACCAAGCTACAATAGTCATGACACTTCAAGTGGATGGGTTTCTTACAATAATTTCATTTGGTTATTAAGTATAAGAAAGTTATTCATAATAAGGTTGTAGATATGTTATCAAGACCAATGATCAATGCATCTACAATATTAAAGCATAATTCCTTATCTCATGAAAGTTATGTTGAACAATATGTTAGGGATGATGATTTTAAACATGAATATATGGCTTTAACTCATGGAAATCAATAGTTGGATTATCATATGCATCACAATTTATTATATCATCTTGGAAAGCTTTGTATACCTAGGGATGAAAGACAAAATATAATGAGATAAGCTCATACATCTCTCATTTATGGTCACTTCGAGGTAGGTAAGACAATAGCTCGGTTGCAAAGATATTTTTATTGGACTCAAATGAATGATACACTTTACAAGTATGTAAAAGGGTGTGTTATGTGTGTCACAAGAAAGCCTAGTAATAGAAAATTGGGATTATATACGCCACTTCCATTACCTTCTCAGTCATGTGAAAGTGTGTCCATATATTTTGTATGGGGTTTGTCGAAGTCTAGAATAGGTCATGATTATTTATATGTCGTGGTAGAAAAGTTCATTAAGATGTGTATTTTAATTCCATGCAAGAAACAGGTCACATCTAAAAATACAACACAATTGTTTATTGGTAATGTATGGGTTCATTTTGAGCTGCCTACATCTATTATATTCGATCAAGACTCTCAATTTTTGGGAAGGTTTTGGTGTCATTTATGGGAGCTGATGGACACTAAGTTAAAAAAGAGAAAAAATTCATCTGCGGACAGATGGATAGACAAAGGTGGTAAACATGATAGTGGTACATTTGTTACAAGGATATTATAGAAAACATCCTAAGTTATGGGATGGACAATTGCATTATGTACACCATGCTTATAATTGTGCCATCCATTCGTCTTCTTAGAGAACTTATTTTGAAGTATGTTTGGGGTACTTTCCTAAATCACCTATGGAAATTTCTTTCAGAGAAGAAAATAAAGAGGATGGATAGGATGATACAAATAAAGCTAAGAGGTTCATTCATAGGATCCAACAGGTAGATCAAGAAGTACAAAAAAAATTGGAGAAGAGCCAATCCAAGTATAAGGTGAGACATGACAAGCATCAGATTGATCATCAGTTTCAAGACAGTGATCAATTATGGTTACATATCAACAAAGATAGAATGAAGGGTGAAGGTATAAAGCTTAGACCAATTTGGTATGGTTCATTCAAGATCTTGGAGAAGATTTGCACTAATTCCTTTTTCTTAGATCTTCTATATTACATGCAAATGTATTCAGTGATGAATGTTGAGAACTTGAAACTTTAGGAGCCTCCTATGATTATGGATGGAGATGAAAATGTTCAGGTTTCGACAATTGATGATTTTTCTCCAGAATACTTAGACGAGTTACAGGAAGATATTATTCTTGATACAAGGATCAAGACTTCAAAACGAGGTGATGTGGAATATATTTGAGTTGGTCTTAATAGGGTAAATCCAAGAAAAACAATGTGAATCGAGACTATAAAGGTGAGGTAGATTTACCCTCACTTATTTTCTTAGTAATAAATACTTTTGGTGGTCCAAAAGGCTTCCAATGGGGATGAATGATCCAGGAGGATCAAGAATTCTCAAAGAGATCCAAGGGGATCAAAAAATGATCAAAATTTGATCATCTCAACTATTCTCAAAAAGGACTTCATTGCATAGAGCTCAGTGTTATCTTTCCAATGGTGCAAAATCCACCTCAAACGGAGTTTGTTTAAAAAAGGTTATGGCCAGTCAAATTTTTGGTCAAACGAGGTCAAAAGGAAAAATAGGGGGTGATACGTGGCACCATTGGAAGGGTGAAACATGGAACGTCTGTACAATTTCATACGATGTTTACATGGTGATCCCATATGATGTCAGGTGGCATGATCGTACAATCAAGTTGGCAAGGTAACAAGGAATTTGTACATGTTAGAACCCTATATAATAGGGGAATCAGTTTTCTAACTCTATCTATCTATTTCAGGCATTATGTGTTTGCTCATGATGCATGGAGAAGGCAGAAAAAAGCGCTCGACACTAACCAAGCATAAAATGAGTACCTGCACGCGAGCTTCAACGTGAGTTCAAGTGCATTTTTAGAAAAAAATTGTGAAGTGGTTTGAAATGGAAAAATTTGACTCTTGTGGGTAAATGCAAAGTTGGGTTTATTAGCCTAATTTGGTTTTTTATAATCTATGTTTGGTGAATTTAGCCAAAAAGTGGCCCCTCGGCCTTTATGCAGATTTTTATGCAAAAATTTGACAATATTTTTAGCAAAAAATTATATTGGCCTAGGGCCAACCCTATGAATACTCAACACCGAGGATAAGTACCATGTCATGCACCAACAACAAACACACAAGCCAGTGCCAGTGCCAACACAAAACCCCAAATCCCAAGCCTCGGGCTCACTTCATTGACACAACATGGGATTGTTGGCTCATTTAAATGCCCAAAGCTCAGTTTACCACGTAAATGTGGGATATTGCACGCAGAAGCCAAAAATATAAAACGAAGCATTTCAACCCTATGCCAGATGTTCGAACCAGAATCAAGGTGTCCAAACGTAGAGAAGCATGCATGCATAGAGGGTTATGAAGTGTCAAGTGATACCATCAAGCCACATATGGTTAAAGTTCAGGAATCGCTAAGTCCCCATGCGCCGACAGACAAGGATACTTGTGGTCCTTACATAGATCAGTCTTCAGGTAATGAAATATGAAACTATCGCCCATGACAGTGATGTTCTCACTATTGCCAGAAAAGCAAGCGATGCATCAAAACACAGGTATAGTTCTCTTGATACAAATGTTGCATCCACCATGGTAAACTCTTCTCTGGGAAACTATCAAGCTGGATCGAGAGTGTTGCAAGCTCATCAAATCACAAGTAGTCAAGAACATGCTAAGCAGTGCTTAAATGGTTTAGCCAATTTACTGCCTGGCAAGAGGCTGGCATTGCACCAAAGAGGCTCTAATCTTTCTGCAAATACCCCAGTGTTTGTGCATTCTTCAGTTTCATCAACAGGGCCATCTGATGCAGAAGATGAAGAACATCGAATTAATGACATTCCTTCTCCATTAAAATATAAGCGGAGGCAAAAGGAATTTGAAATTTTTGTAAGTGGCCTTGTTAAATAAGTTGACGAAGAGGATTTAAAGAGATTTTTTGGTGTAGTTGGTGAAATCAAGGAAATACGGATGTCTAAGAATCCAATATCTCAGAAAAATAGGGGGTTTTCTTTCATATGTTATGAGACTATTGAAGTGGAAAAACGTGCCTTAACTGAACTGAAGTATGCTCAGGTGAAGGATAAGCATGGTGGAATGTCTCCAAGCCAGGATAATGACACCCTTTACTTGGGAAATATTTGCAAGACATGGACCAAGGATGTTGGAGTGAATGAGTTTGTAGATGGTGGGTGTCCTTCCAGGTTTCTCATAGTTGATGATGGATGGCAGAGTATCAATTTTGATAGCCAGAAGAAGCTTCTGGAAGGTTCCAAAGATCTTGTCCTCGGAGGATCTTAGAAAACAGGCAGGATATACAGATTTGAGGAGTGTGACAAGTTTAAAACATATAGAGCAGGAACTATGAGGAGGCCTGATGCTCCCAAATATGATAAGGACAAAGATTCAGTTGCCAGTCTTAAAGGAGATGCACATTTGCTCAATATCTATTTTAGATGATGAGGGAATGTCTAGAATTGAAGTGCCAGTTGTTGATGTGGAGGATAATGATTTATCAGTTCATAGTATAGAAAAAGAGATGGAAATTGAATTTGGGCAACTCCAAGATTGAGTGAAGACCAAGTAAAACAGTGGGTTGATCCAAAGTTGAAGAGTGAATATCCTCCAAAGGCTGTTACAAAGATGGTTGTTGTTGTGGCATTATGTGTGCAGTACGAAGCAGATTTTCGTCCCAACAGGAGTATTGTTGTCAATACACTTCAGCCATTTCTCAATCCAAAACCAACTCCCTCTACATCTGAAGCTCAACTATGATGCTACCATGATGTGGTCTTTTCTGTAGTTTCCAAGTTTTGTTTCTTGATCTCTTTGAAGTTGAAATGTAGATTATTAGATAATTGAACTTGCTTATGCAGCTCTTATATTCCAATTATGGTCAGTAGGTGGAGGTTGCATACAAAATATCAATGCAAATGCTTCATCAAAATGTAAGAGGGAACAATGTCGTCAGCCACAAAATTCATTGCATGTATTCATGAGGAACATGTATTAGACACTGTTACCATTTCTCAAGCATGGTTGAGCACCATAAATACTTAGAAGACAATGCTTCTGGGAATTCCAAGATATGCACATGAAAGACCTAAAAATAAACCTTTCAAACAAAACAAAAATACAAAGCAAAAGCACAACATTGATCTAAATCCATATAAGGTAGAGATAAAATTGATGGAATGGAGCTAGAATTAAAGAAGCTTGAAGAGTATATGTATTCCATCTATGATGATGATGGCGAATTTGTTGAGCTATTCATTTTCAAGTGGACCAGTCTCCTTATCCCTCCAACTACTTTGCTTGTTGTAAATCTTGTGTTATATTGCAGGTGTTTCCCGAGATACTAATAATGGTTATCAGTCAAGGGTTTCCCGAGCAGTTTCAGGATTTTAGAGAATGAAACCTTGGTGATTAGTCATACAATTTCAGGTAGTGAATCTTCCTTCATATATCATGAAAGTTCCATATAGATGGTATATCAAGCACGCTTAGGTACGAAATTAGTAAGAAACACTTGGCAAAGGAATGCAGGTCCATTGATTTTCAGAAGAATGAATAATCAATCATTGGCACAATGAATTTTACCAGACAATCCAGTGGATACAGAGCTCATAGTCAGTGAGGTGTCAGAGTATCCCTATTTTTGAGGCATCCAAATAATACAAATGGAAAATATCCCAGTGTTTAGGTGTTGGTTGAACCATATGGAAAACAGAGAGTTCATTTACAAGGAACACCTGGCAGTTAGAGCACAAGTGGCATAGTTTCCTATATTTCAGGCAATAGTTGGAGCATCGATTCTCTAGCTGCTAGCAAATCCTAACAAACTTCATCAAATTTGGGACAACCAAAGAAAACAATTTCTAAATTTATTTTTTTCCTTTAATTTACTGTTGGGTTTGTTCTAGAGATAGTCTACAGATGTCAATATTTTGTTGTAACTGTTTTTCTATTCTTAGCAAGTAGAGTTAAAGCTCAAATCTTCTGAAGACTGAGATATTTTTGTATTTATACACATGTAAAGGACAAAATAGGGGTTCGATTGGGTTGAGAGGAGAGGGTTTCGACCTGTGTGAGAGGTTTCAACCTGAAGTTTTTAATTTTCTTTGCTAGAGCGTGGGTTGTGCTAGGCTAGAAAACTTTTCTCTGTAATCATTAAAAGATTGATCAGTAATTGGGCATGTTGTTTACAGGATTCTTGTGTGGAGGTGTTGGTGGCGTTTTCCTTCTTTGTTATTTGTTTTCCTATTATAATTTTGTTTTTTTTTAATTTCTCATTATCAAATGATAGTAATAGAGAAAAATTTATTGATGAAATACTCTGCATCTGATTATTTGGTAATCTTTATGTTTTTCTGCTAAAAGCTCAGTTTAGGAATTCTTAGCTGCTCCTTTGCTTGGATTTTTCCTCCCCTTTTTCTTCCTCAATTCGACACCATCAAAACTTAATTTGATCCAACACTTCCACTACCTTGCCCTATTTAAGAGTTATGTCTAAGATCTAAGAGTGAATGACAATTTTAAGTGTAGACCCCATTTTCCCAATGGCCCTCCTTGTTGTCCCAAAACAACCATTTAAAAACCCCAACCCCATACTTTCATTACTTTTATAGCTAGCCTAACATCTGTCCTATTCCATACCAAGTTAATTCATAAAGAGAGATCCCTCTCTGAGTCTTAGAGGGCTAGATCCAAGACTCCAAGTGGTTCGAGGTTACCTCTGTGATTGCCTCCATAGCCTTAGGAAAATTACAGAGCGCTAACATTTTTGGCAAATCCACTGGGGACCTTTCTCCAGAGGTGCACTTCAAGTTTAGATTTGACTTCTGATGGTGAACAGAAGCCAAACAAAGGAAGGTTGTACCATTCACCTGGCGACTCCATTGTTCAAGATCCCGAGCTTCAAATTTCACAAGCGACTTCACTGCTGAAGAATCCATATTTCAAAGCCTTTATGATGCTTCAAGATGACAGGGTATGTGGAAAATCCTATATCTTGTGAAGCCATAGAAGAATTCAGGGGTAAGTTAGTAGAATTTCACATTGATGAAGACTTTTTAACAACTGTGTTTCGCATTTTGGAATCGAGCAAATCTTCTCTTAAAAGTAAAATCTGTTGTCTTGAGCTAGTTGTTGAAAAGTTCGAAAATGATATTGAACTTTTGGATTCTCAAATTCAGTCCTATAATTTCCTAGATCCCAAAGAATTCTTGGAAAATCTTCCTTCTCCAAAGTAAGAGGAAATCGTACTACCTGTTGATTTGCAGATTGATGATGATTATGTTTTCAAATATAAGGCTAAAGTTGTAGATGCAAGGTTTAATTTTGAAGATGGAACTGATCTACTAGTCATAGAAGATCTAGGAATGAATATCATGCATCATACTTTAATTGATCCTATAGCAAATTACGTGGAGGTTTATGTTAGCTTGAGTTTTCAGACATGTATTCTCTATAAGGACCAAATATGTCACCAGTTCCCAGTACATATTTCAGCCTTGATTTTCATCAAACACAATGAGGAAACCCAATCATGGGATCAACTACTTGACTGGGTCCATTTGGCATTTCTGTATTACATGATTCAACAAAATTATGAGGTAGATTAGGGTAGGTAGGAATGTGCCAATAAGCTCAATAGAATGAGCATCTTTTCTTTTTCGTTTCTTCATGGATTTATTTTCAGTTTATAGTTTGGGGGCAGCCCAATGATCAGCTGGTCTATGAAATTCAGAGTACTATGGATTCTAGACACCTCCTTCGAAGCTATCTTCCCCAGGTGGAGCCTATGTTAGAACCCTATATAATAGGGGAATTAGTTTTCTAACTCTATCTATCTATTTCAGGCATTATGTGTTTTCTCATTATGCATGGAGAAGGTAGTAGAAAGCGCTTGACATTGACCAAGCATAAAATGAGTACCTGCGTGCGAGCTTCAAAGCGAGTTCCGATGCATTTTTAGCAAAAAATTGTGAAGTGGTTTGAAATGGCAAAATTTGACTCTTGTGGGTAAATGCAAAGTTGGGTTTATTAGCCTAATTTGGGTTTTTATAATCTATGTTTGGTGAATTTAGCAAAAAAGTGGCCCCTCGGCCTTTATGCAAAGTTTTGTGCAAAAAATTGACAATATTTTTAGCAAAAAATTATATTGGCCTAGGGCCAACCCTCCGAATACTCAACACTAAGATACACCAACAACAAACACACAAGCCAGCGCCAACGCCAACACCAAACCCCAAAGCCCAAGCCTCGGGCTCACTTCATCGACACAACATGGGACTGTTGGCTCATTTAAACGCCCAAAGCTCAGTTTACCACGTAAATGTGGGATATTGCATGCAGAAGCCAAAAATATAAAACACATCTTTTCAACCCTATGCTAGATGTTCGAACAAGAGTCAAGGTGTCCAAATGCAGAGAAGCACGCATGCATAGAGGGTTATTAAGTGTGAAGCGATACCATCAAGCCACATCTGGTTAAATCTCAGGAATCGCTAAGTCCCCATGCGTCGACAGTAAAGGATACTTGTGATCCTTACATAGATCAGTCTTCAGGTAATGAAATCTGAAACTATCGCCCATGACAGTGATGTTCGCACTGTTGCCAGAAAAGCAAGTGATGCATCAAAACATGGGTATAGTTCTCCTGATACAAATGTTGCAGTCACCATGGTAAACTCTTCTCTGAGCAACTATCAAGCTGGATCGAGAGTGTTGCAGGCTCATCAAATCACAAGTAGTCAAGAACATGCTAAGAAGGACTTAAATGGTTTAGCCAATTTACTGCCTGGCAAGAGGATGGAATTGCACCAAAGAGGCTCTAATCTTTCTGTAAATACCCCAGTGTTTGTGCATTCTTCAATTTCATCAATAGGGCCATCTGATGCAGAAGACGAAGAACATCGAATTAATTACATTCCTGCTCCATTAAAAGATAGGCGGAGCAAAAGGAATTTGAAATTTTTGTAAGTGGCCTTGGTAAAGAAGCTGACGAAGAGGATTTAAAGAGAGTTTTTGGTGTAGTTGGTGAAATCAAGGAAGTACAGATGTCTAAGAATCTAGTATCTCAGAAAAATAGGGGATTTGCTTTCATATGTTATGAGACTATTGAAGTGGCAAAACGTGCCTTAACTGAACTGAAGTATGCTCAGGTGAAGGATAAGCGTGGTGGAATGTCTCCAAGCCAGGATAATGACACCCTTTACTTGGGAAATATTTGCAAGACATGGACCAAGGATGCTGGAGTGAATGAGTTTGTAGATGGTGGGTGTCCTCCCAGGTTTCTCATAGTTGATGATGGATGGTAGAGTATCAATTTCGATAGCCAGAAGAAGCCTCTACAAGGTGCCAAAGATATTTTCCTCGGAGGATCTCAGATGACAGGCAGGATATATATATTTGAGGAGTGTGACAAGTTTAAAACATACAGAGCAGGCACTATGAGGAGGCCTGATGCTCCAAAATATGATCAGGAGAAAGATTCAGCTGCCAGTCTTAAAGGAGATGCACATTCGCTCAATATATGTTTTAGAAGATGAGGGAATGTCTGGAAGTGAAGTGCCAATTGTTGATGTGGAGGATAATGATTTATCAGTTCATAGTATAGCAAAAGAGATGGAAATTTAATTTGGGCAACTCCAAGATTGAGTGAAGACCAAGTAAAATAGTGGGTTGATCCAAAGTTGAAGAGTGAATATCCTCCAAAGGCTGTTGCAAAGATGGATGTTGTTGCGAAATTGTGTGTGCAGTACAAAGCAAATTTTCATCCCAGTAGGAGTATTGTTGTCAATACACTTCAGCCATTGCTCAATCCAAAACCAACTCCCTCTGCATCTAAATCTCAAATATGATGCTACCATGACGTGGTATTTTTTGTAGTTTCCAAATTTTGTTTCTTGATTGCTTTGAAGTTGAAATGTAGATTATTAGATAATTGAACTTGCTTATGCAACTCTTATATTCCAATTCTGGTTAGTAAGTGGAGGTTGCATGCAAAATCTCAATGCAAATGCTTCATCAAAATGTAAGAGGGAACAATGTCCTCAGCCACCAAAGTCATTGCATGTATTCATGAGGAACATGTACCAGACATTGTTACCATTTCTCAAGCATGGTTGAGCACCATAAATACTTAGAAGACAATGCTTCTGGGAAGTCCAAGATATGCACATGAAAGCCCTAAAAATAAACCTTTCAAACAAAACAAAAATACAAAGCACAAGCACAACATTGATCTAAATCCGAATAAGGTAGAAATAAAATTGATGGAGTGGAGCTAGAATTAAGGAAGCTTGAAGAGTATATGTATTCCATCTACGATGATGATGGAGAATTTGTTGAGCTATTCATTTTGAAGTGGACCAGTATCCTCATCCCTCCAACTACTTTGCTTGTTGTAAATCTTGTGTTATAGTGCAGGGGTTTCCCAAGATATTAATAATGGTTATCAGTCAAGGGTTTCCCAAGCAGTTTCAGGGCTTTAGAGAATGCAACCTTGGTGATTAGTCATACAGTTTCGGGTAGTGAATATTCCTTCCTATATCATGAAAGTTCCATATAGATGGTATATCAAGCACGCTCAGGTACGAAATTAGTAAGCAACACTTGGCAGAGGAATGCAGTTCCATTGATTTTTAGAAGAATGAATAATCAATCATTGGCGCAGTGAAGTTTACCAGACAATTCAGTGGATACAGAGATCATAGTCAGTGAGGTGGCAGAGTATCCCTATTTTTGAGGCATCCAAATAATACAAATGGAAAATATCCCAGTGTTTAGGTGTTGGTTGAACCATATGGCAAACAGAGAGTTCATTTACAGGGAACACCTGGCAGTTAGAGCACAAGTGGCATAGTTTCCTATATTTCAGGCAGTAGTTGGAGCATTGATTCTCCAGCTTCTAGCAAATCCTAACAAACTTCATCAAATTCGGGACAACCAAAGAAAACAATTTCTAAATTTAGTTTTTTCCTTTAATTTATTTGTGGGTTTGTTCTAGAGATAGTCTACAGGTGTCAATATTTTGTTGTAACTATTTTTCTATTCTTAGAAAGCAGAGTTAAAGATCGAATTTTCTGAAGATTGCGATATTTTTGTATTTATACACATGTAAAAGACAAAACAGGGGTTCGACTGGGCTGAGAGGAGAGGGTTTCGACCTGTGTGAGAGGTTTCAACCTGAAGTTTTTAATTTTCTTTTCTAGAGCATGGGCTGTGGTAGGCCATAAAACTTTTCTCTGTAATCATTAAAAGATTGATCAGTAATTGGGCATGTTGTTTATAGGATTCTTGTGTGGAGGTGTTGGTGGCATTTTCCTTCGTTGTTATTTGTTTTCCTATTATCATTTTGTTTGTTTTCAATTTCTCATTATCAAATGATAGTAATAGAGCATAATTTATTGATGAAATACTCTACATATAATTATTTGGTAATCTTTATGTTTTTCTGCTAAAAGCTCAGTTTAGGAATTCTTAGCTGCTCCTTTGCTTGGCTTTTTCCTCCCCTTTTTCTTCCTCAATTCAACACCATCAAAACTTAATTCGATCCAGCACTTCCACTACCTTTCCCTGTTTAAGAGTTATGTCTAAGATCTGAGAGTGAATCCCATTTTTAAGCGCTGACCCCATTTGCGCAATGGCCCTCCTTGTTGTCCCAAAACAACCATTTAAAAACCCCAACCCCATACTTTCATTACTTTTATAGCTAGCCTAACATCTGTCCTATTCCATACCAAGTTAATTCAGAAAGAGAGATCCCTCTCTGAGTCTTGGAGGGCTAGATCCAAGACTCCAAGTGGTTCGAGGTTACCTCTGTGATTGCCTCCGCAGCCTTAGGCAAATTACAAAGTGCTAATAGTACAATCCAGACAGATTAATCAAATTTGGACATGTGGCACAGGTGGACCAATGAGAGACCTCCACGTGCCAGTCTCCCATTGGCCTCTTATTACTAAGTTTGAATAAAATGTGTTAGAGCACAAAGGTTCAAACCCAGGTTTATCAACCAACAACCAAATGGTCTTCCATTTTATCCTTGCTATGTGACTTAACGGTAAATATGTCCATTTGTATTTAAAATTGCTTGGAGTATTATTTGGTGGACAAATAGAACTGAGGGATTAACTCTCGATCCCATTTTCATGTTTGTCAAGTGTTAATCCTGAATTTCGTGCTGGATAAAAACCATATGTTATAACCATATAACAAAACACCATAATATATGGCATGGTCGATGGGGTTTGATCTTGCGACCCACCATACAACGCTCCAATGCCCTAACCACTATGCCATGGGAACCTATTATTATGGGATTCTCAACTATATGAAATTTAATAGTTGCCCAAGGTTTTAGATATCGGTTAGGGGCTTGCGTGATATTTAATGGACTAAAACCAAATGCACCTACAACAGAACATAGTAAACTTTTGAGACGTTCATGCCAAGTTATACATGTGTGCATTGAAGTTCGTGCCACAAGGGTATCTAGACTTTGAGTTTGCACTGTAATGCATGACAAAGGATTCCTTTAGGAAAGTATATGGTGTTTATACTCATTTTTCTTAGAATTTCAAGAGGAAGTCGATGGTTTACTTTGTTTATGAGTTTGAGAAACAAGTAAAAAGGTCATTGTAAAAACAAAAACATTTGAGCATTAATAAAGTGGTCTTGATTGGAAGCAGACCTAGGGTTGTAGCCCAATTTGGGTGAAATCCATTAACAAACTTGTGTATGTGGCATATTATTGTTTTTCTATTTCACTCAGTTATTTATCATTAAAGTAATTTCAGTAGATAAGTAAATTTACATGTTTTAAGCAATATGTCAAACAATCATTATTATTTTGAAATCAAGTTAGATGTTGATATGTGTTTAAAGATTAATTTGGAATCTATTATTTTTGAATCAATTTTCTAGGTACTATGATTGTATACATGCCTCATCCACCATCCTTTGCTTGAAGATCATCACTTGCTTTTGTAGATGGCTATGTAAACCCCGTAGATACTTGAGGATTACATTTGGGTTCTTGCGAGAGATACCCTACATGATGGATATCTTTATGAACTTAGTGGTGTCGCCCTATACAATTTTCCCTTTCATGTCCCTGAAGTAGTGCCACCTAATCCATTGGTATTATACATACCCAATAGGATAAAATTGAGACTTGATGATAGTTTTGAAGTACTCCCACCTAATTACTAGTGGATAACCCTCCAGTTTAAGTGTTTCCATATGGATTTCCAACCACGATAAAGCATGGCCTTCTAACTTCAATCTAGAACATGAAATATTTTTCACTTTATCTATATGGTGAACGATAAAATAAAAATCTAGTTGTTGCAACCAATGATTCAGATTTAATGCATTGATCTCACCTTTTTATGGATTTATGTCAACTTTCACTTGCCTCTTTAATAGGGGTTGCGAATGGTTAATGACACTCAAACTATACTTATCTTTCTTACATTCTTTCCTTGACACTTTTTTTGGGTCTTGATTATCTATTTATTTCACCTCTAATGCAATCTTTAAATTAGAGCCTCCAACCTCTCCAAATGACCTTATTTTTCTTGCTAGAGCCATCATGAGGAGGTTCATATTGTGTTTGATATCAATGATCTATGCTTCCAACCTATAAAATATATATTTTTCTAGATCGCGAGGGATTTTATGAATAGAATCATCTACCATGGCTAGGGTTTATGTGACTTGTCTTTAAGTTGACTTCTAAATCCCTCAACTTCTCACAAATACCCAAATAAAATTGGCTCTTATACCATTATGATATGTAAACTTCCATGGATATCCCACTGGAACAATTCATCACAAAAGATCTCATAAATAAAATGAACCCCCCCTTTGGGTACCTTCCCTACAATATTGAGCGATGTATTGAGGATCTTTGTGAAACCCCCCTTGGATCAAGACCCCTTTGATCCAAGAAAAAAGGTAATAAATAGTTTTCTAATTTCCCCTTAAATATATTATACATGCCAACAATCAGAATGAGAAGGGAAGGATATATGACTTACCCCAAGATATCGAGCCAAGTACTAGAGATTATGTTCTCAAGTGTTGTTCTCAGTGACACTATAGATGTCATCTAATCGATAGGTTGAGCTAGGCGAGTTCCAGGAGGAAAATGGAAATTCCATGCACAGGTGATGTCTGATGCACTACCACTCGAAGGGGTACCAATAGGGGTTAAAAGGGTGGCCAAAAGATGTGCACTTAAATACCACTTGTATTTATTTTGTGTATGCTTCCCCAATTCGTATTTGTGCATTGAACGATAGATCTCTATGGTTTATTGACGCCATAACATGTCGCTACCCTGGAAAAAAAAATCACCCACACTTCCTGCCAAGGAAAGTGTTCAAATAACACTTATGAATTACATGGAATGGTTAACAAAACAAGAAAAGATATTGCACAAGTAACTAGAACATCAAATATAGAGCATAAATATAATATTGATATCACAGAAAGCATAGTTCACTTCTCTCTTTGAGGGGAAACCTCCAAATGAGAAGAGCTATCTTACAATAATCCTCAACCACTTACAATGGAGATATACATTCTTTAAATACAATTCACAACCAAAAATACCACAGGCCAATTCTAGGGGCCAATACCACGAGCCAATACCACGGACCAATACCATGGGTTATCCATAACTACTTCCATTAACCAAAATTAAGTACTTGTGGTCCCAATAATAATGAGGGTTGGCTTCTTATTACAATGACAACTAAATAATGACTAAATATGAGGGGTTAGGGACAGATCCTAACACACTACCAAGTGTCACACTTTACCAAGTGTCACACTTAAATGTCACAATATCATCACCATGTGGAAGTGTTTGTCATAATCCCTAGACATGTTGAATAGGAAATCTATCATTTGGAGGTCGAAATACTACCTTTTTCGTTGAGTTTTTTGGCCTTGTTTGAGTTTCATCACCCCCCTTCCCATATACAAAGAGGGATAAAATCTAATCATTGCTCCTTTCTCAATTATAGGGGAGTGATTGTTTCTCCCTATGCCTAGTTATTGGGGGGCGATGAAGTAGTTTCAACCATCATGCCTTGTTTTGTGAGGTTGCTTCTTGGATATTTATGTTGGTTAATGGATTGGTTCGAGCTACCCTTTATTCATGGAAAGTTCAACCTTGTTGGTTCAACCAAATCCTGATTTGATCACATTCTCTCGTCAAAAGTATCATATGATTATTATGCCTCAATGCCTATATAATGGAGGTCATGCTTGAGTGAAAGGGAGGGAGAATTTAGAGCATCATACTTATGACTTTTTGACATTCAAAGGGATCGAAAGGAGAGCTTGGAGGATTTGTTGCAACATTGGACTTAAGGTTGTAAATGCTTCATTATTCATTGATTTCCATATAATACATAACATGTCCTATTCCTCTCATGCTTGTGTTTTTCACTATATGCATGTCTATTTTTTCTAATATGATATAGAGAGATCTATTTTTATTAACAATGTATTATAGGAAGAGGAAGTATTTATTTGTTCCTTTCATGAATTCTCTTGCATCAAGGGCTTGGACATCAATATCAAGGGATGGAGGAGTGAGGAAAAATGATGGAAAAGAGGTAAGTTATCTATCCTTCCCTTCTCATTCTGATTGTTGGCATGTAGAATATATTTAAGGGGAAATTAGAAAATCATTTGTTACCTTTTGTCTTGGATCAAAGGGGTCTTGATCCAAGGGGGGTTTCACTTTTCCATAGGGGAAACTTTTCCACAATAGTTAATTAAGACCAACTTGGTCTACTCGGTTTTTAGGTAAAGGTGTGCTTCTTTAGTATGCATTAGTATGCATTTGTGGTTATGTAATCCAATGGTCATGATATGTTATAGACATAGAGTGATATAACGACTCATATTCTCCTCAATCTTAATGACTATATTGATCCATGGATTAACACTCAATTGTTCCATGATCTCTATTTAAAGAGTATGGAGGGTCATTTTCTGATGATTGATTGTGATAAACTATCTTTTTAAATATTTTTCTTTTGTATTAATATATTGTCTCAAGTGGCCATGTTATGTAGGGTCATCGACTATTTCCCTCTTCAATGGTTTTAACCACATAAAAGAATCAACACATTGATATTTGATTCGGTTATGTGAGTGGTTACTAAAGGTATTCATCTTGTTTGGGAATAACCTATTTATTCAAACATGGTACCCTGCCTCGTTTGAATACATTCTCTCATTATTGATCGAGATATTGAACCTGTGTTGTTGCATTTATGGGTTTTTGGGTATTTTTGGGTTGAGAGAATTATTCCAATATGTCTAAAGTGCTCATTTTAGTTGGAAACATTTTTCAATTCACTTGAAAAGGATTTTGTTTTCCCAATACACGGAAAATTTTCTCAAATTCGGAGGTATAAACTCAAAATACACCATTTAAAAAAATACAAACTTAATATTTGAGTTTTTCTGTGCGATCTCAACAAATACAAAATAGGGCATAAAGTGTTTTCTTTTCTGTGTACTCTCTTTGCCATGCACTTTATTTGAGCTCAACAAATCAGAAAAAGAGAGAAAATTTGCTCTTTTCAGGTAAGCTAACTAAGATCTAACCTCATTATTGTTGAGATTGATAAATTATAATTAAAAAAAAAAAATTGTTTTTGTGTGCAATTGTGTTTTGCAGGAAAGAGCAAGGGTTTTGAGGATAATTGCACTCTTTGATCCAAGAGAAAATACAACATATCCTTCTTCATTAATTTTTTTTATATATTTTTTAGTGGCTCACTTGGTTGAAAGTTTATTTTTTTAATAAGAAATATTAGTTCAAGTCTCTCTATTGCAAACTTGAGTTATCTCATAATTTTATTGTAAAGTGCATTTTGTGTCAATCATGGCACATGCAAATATATGTGGGGAAAATTAGTTTGTTTCTCATATTTTTTCATTCACCAATGCATGCACTTTTATGGAGCATTCACACATCCAACCATTTCCCATAAGAGTCAACCTTTGCATCATTGATGCACCTATGGAACCTGCACACATTCTAAGCTACCCCATACATTCATCTTACCAGCAGTAACCCGTACTGTCATGGGAGGAGTAGATCACATGTACCTTGTTTTTAAGGGAAGCGCCTAAACCAAACATGTTTTATGTTGTTGCCTTCACCTGAGCCAACTTCTGGTTGACTAGAGAGTTGGATTGAAGAGGTAGATTGTCAAGTCTGTGAATTGAAGAAGCAGGTTGCCAGTCTCGTGGATTGAAGAAGCAGGTTGTCAGGCTTGTGAGAAAATCTCTCTAGGTGAGAGAGTTTTTTGGGAAAGTGATTATTCCGAGGGAGAACAACTACGGTTTTAGTGCTTTGAGAATTCTTACTTGACCTGTTGTTGAAGCCCTGGAAGGGAAGTGGGGCAGCCAAAGGATTGTTGAGCAGAGAAGGAGAACACTTCATGGGGTGGGACAAGCATGTGGGCAATGAGAGGTTGTAGTATTTTAGTGTGAGTTGGCTCCTAGGATGAAATCCTTCATGTTGTCTCAGCCTAGCCTAAGAATCCCTTTACCCGGGTGGATTTTAGTCCCATCTCAAGGGTGACCCACTACTGAGAGTGATGAGTAGCCTGGTTTAAGGCTGGGAGGATCGTGGAAGGTTTGCACAAAATTGCTAGTATTATATAAAAATATAAGTATCAGTTATGTGTTCAATTGCATGTTATGTATTTGTACATGTCTTTATATTTATGAGTATTTCCTGTCGATGTTATATGTATAGGATTATTGTTATTTCTACCTAAATCAGTGTATTAGAAGATTTTGTTTGTCTTTTTAAAGTCATATATGTATACAGATAAAATTATTGTAAGTTTTAATGTGGCATGCCCCAGCCTCGGTGTTCGGGGATGTTACATATGCGCTCCTGTGCAATTCCCAAAACTTGTCCCAAAATGCATGTCCCAACAATCATCATAAGGGATGTAGGGAATAAGATAGCATTATTCATTGATCGACCATAACCAGAAGGAAACTTGTATTCCTATCCTAGAGCATGAGAAAGTCCCATTAAAATACATCTCTTTCCATGAGTATGGACACTTCACCAAGAGATTTTTAAAGATCCAAATGGATAAGCCTATGAATCCCTCTACCTCCCATGAGAAAAATTTCTTTAGAATAGTTTCCAACAAGCGAAGAAACCAACTCTCAAGGGATCACAACAATCAAAGAAAATTAAAAAAAAAAGTATCCTTTGTGAAAAATAACAAATACAAGGTCCTTGAAGTTTTAAAGGTAATGGAAAAGGAAATTATAGAGTAAGAACCACCCAAGACTCATTTGTATCCGAGAGGTTGAGTAGTTCTGGATTGAAAGGCAATACAAGTGGATCCAGTTCAAGAAACAAGCTAGGATCATGAACATCCAAGAAAGGACAATCAAGAATCAAGTGAAGAAATCCAAGTGCAAGAAATAGAGCAACAATAAAATTAGCATGATCCAGAGCCTCTAATAATAGCCAAGAAAGAATGGTAGGGAAATATCTTTCAAATCTAAAGGTCACTTTGAAAATGGGTGAAGAACCTCAAGCACCTTGAAAATCACATTGTCAAGCAATGGAGGCCTACAAATCTATAACTCCCCCTCCAACACTAGGTGCTTCTTACACTAATTTCCTAACAAACTAGGCATCACCCCTCCTTAAAAGAGGGAAAAAATCCAATAAAATGTTAAGAAGTAAAATGAGAAAAAAATAACGTATGAGGAATTCCATCATTCCTCAATCATTGATAGTTGTTTCATATTTACATTTAAAAAAAAAATGAAATAATTATTTCTAAAATCTTATTCTTTTGAAATGTTTTGTTATTTATTAACATTCCAATTGGTAAAATAGTATACCTATCAATCCTATGGAAAAATCTAAAAATTTAGGAATAAGGAATTTTTAAAGGCTTAATGGTATGATATTGAAAATAAGTTATATCCAATGCCAAAAAAATTGTATTAAAGTGGTACATTTAAGTTATAGCTTTTTTTTAATAAAAAAATAAATCATTTCCATTACTTACTATCCTACTATTTTCTATGTATAAGTGGGACAATTACCTTAAATGTTATGCGCAAGGGGTGTCAATTGTTTTATAAATGTGTTTCTATCAAGATTTTATTTTAGAAATTGATTAAATTTGGAAATTGTAGGAATCCCACAATTTTTGTCATTTGGAGTCAAGTTTTTGGTGTCGGGGATTAGGGATTTGAGATATATAAGAAAGAATGGAAGGAGAAATATAATGAAACTAGAATCTAAATAATTAAAAATAAATTTTAAATTTTAAATTGTTGTTAAAACACAATTTTGAGAAAATTATTTAAATATTATTTATATAAATTTAAAATTTAGAATGTTTGATGTTTATTTTATATATTTAAATAAATAGTGTATGTATATTGAGAATTAAAGATTTTTTTTTTTCATAATTAATTTGATTATTTATGATTGGTATTGTCTAAATGTTTTATGTTTTGATGTTTTTTTACCAAAATTTGATGATATAATTATGTCTGAAATCACTCATTTTTATTGTCTAGATTAGACTTTTTGAACTCATCAATAAACTCAATGTCATGAAAAACATTTAATGATCAAATTATATAAACTTAACCTCTTAAATCTACAATTTTAACCATTTATAATAAAATTTTGATCCAAAAATATACATAAAAAAAATCAAAACTTAAAACATTTAAACAAATAAAAAATAAAACAAAATAATAATAAGATAAAATAATAATTGAACATCAATACATTGCAAATCTCTTACGTAAATAGTAAATTGTAAGTCCCACCAATTTCCTTTTGAAGCTAGAAATAGAGTGCAACCAAGAAAAATATCAATATTAGTTATACGAACTTTAAGAGAATATCGTAAACTTTACACATATATATACATCGTATACTCGATCTCGTCAACGTGGGGAAACACATTACGTATACGATGGCTTTGTTTAAACTTTAATGTTACTAACATATCAATCCAGTGAACTCCATCATTTTAAAATCAAGGACTTTATGCTTAAAATTTTAAAATTATAATTTAAATAGTTATGTTTTATAAATTTATTATAATATGTTAATTTTTAAATAATTTTTTTTAATATATTATATAATTTTGATAAAGATTTCTAAGTTTTAATTGGGAAAGTATAAATTCGTTAATAAATTTATAAAATTTTTATTATCAAAATGACATGATCACCATAAGATTTGGATAAGATATTGAATGAGTAATCATTAATTGGTCATTGGGTAGGAGTTAGGGTGCCCTTGGGTAGCTATGGGGGGTTCATCATTAATTCTGAAGGAATAAGTGAAACAACTTTTGCAAGGGGTATAGGGTACTCTTCTAACAATCAATAAAAAACTTACATTTTATTGTAATCCTTGAGAATGGCCAACGATTCTCGTATCCAATTATTGATTGTGGTGAGAGATTCAAGGAATATCATAAGTCATATGATTTTAAATTCCACTCTAGTTGACAACGTCCTAGCATCAATCCTAGCACGATCTAGACAAGAGGTTGATAAATCCAACAAAATCATATATTATCATGTTTTCTAAGAGAACACTCAGCAAGTGGATGGGTATGACAATGTTGGTACAATTATAAAAATGGGGTTCCTTAATACCAATGACATCTTAAATTACTACTCAATCCCATAAATATTTATTAATGAGTACAAAGGCACACATTGGGTCATTAATTAACCATGTGTCTTGTAGCAACAGACTGCAATATCAATGCAGGTATAGTAATGCGACGATACCTGTGATCCCCCATCACATGCTTGGAGTCATGAAGTTGCGTGATTATGAAGTCTCATTAGCTTTTTCCTCTATCAAGGTGAGATGATGGACCAACTCTAAGGAAAAATCTTAGGGAATCAGAAATTCATCTCTATGATGTAGTCTCTATGGTAGAGATTGTGTTTGGTTTGGATAATTTTGTTTTCGGTAGACACCCGGGCGAACCATTTCCTCTAAGATATTTTAGTGCAGACCCTAAGGGGGCTATTAAACATTTTGACTATTGTATGCTTTGGGTTTTGTGGAGTGGTTTGTGTTTCTATTTCTTCCCAAAAAATATTGCAACACCTTTTGTCTAGTTTTATTTATTACATCCTTGAAGGCTCTCTTCATTTATTGGGTGAACAAGAATTACCCTGTTAAGAAAGAGACACATTTTGGAAAACCAAGATTGGAGTGTGTGGAAAGGAATCTAGATTTTGGTTATCATCCTAAATCTGGAATTGACCTAGGGTATCAATCCATGTATGATTCTGATGGATTATAAAGAGATTCAAAAAATCAAACGTATTCTCGAGATCATGAGGAGTTGATTCAATGCAACATGACTTCTACTTTCAATATCACAACAAATTTCCACGAGAATGGACATCAAGCCACATCTTGATTCACATAAATCATGGGGGCTCTCGTTCATTAGAAGAAACAAATAGTTGTCCTTGAAGCAAAATGTAACCTACTTAGAAACATAGTTCTGAGCAAGGGAGATTAGTCAAGGGCTTCCAACTAAAATCTATGAATAAATTCAATTCGGGAAGAGTCAATGTAAGAGGCAACTATGCACCAACTTGCTAAAGACAGATAGTGAAGAAGGAATATGTCCCATCTAACATAAGTCTAGTATTTTTTTAAGGTTGTTAAAGTTCTAAGTATATATTATAGACTTTACAACATTAAGAAACACTTGGATTTTTTTTCTAAAGATATAGATAGGCTATGTAATTAGCATTATTTTTTGTTGAGAAGTTTTTGAAATAGTACGATGATGTAATTTTGTTGTTGGCTCAAATTGTTGGTGTACATGCATCATTTTTCTTCACATGCATGAGCTAATTCACTCCACTTTATATTACTGAATTAGTTCACTCCACTTTTCATGCATGATATAGTTCACTCCACTTTACATACATAAGCTAGTTCACTCCACTTTTCATATACTATCTAATTCACCTTGATTAATTCTCAATCATTTTTTTATGCATTCCATGACCTAATTTGACCTAATTTATTGACGGAGACATGTTTCTTGCCTCTAAGTCCCTATCTCTAAATGTTCTAGGCATGAAGAATGGATTAGTTCCTCGCTGCAATCTAACCTTGTCGAAATACATTAGTGCCTAATCTACCAACAACCAATGTGTGATATCTTTGTGTGAAGTGATATCTTTTTTTTTCACTTAGTTTGAAGTCGACTTGCCCACCTATAGTCAACCCATGGCTTGTTGTTGACTAGAGGAGTTCCATTGACTCGACTGGACTTAGAATCGATTAACCATAACACCCTTTCTCTACTCGACTAATCTTCGACTTTACTTGCTCGTCGAAGAAGAGTTCCATTAACTGGACTAAACCCTTGACTTTGCTTGCACTTCACTAGAGGAAGGCCCGGCTCGAGTCGGCCCACATTTTTTACTGCCAACCTAGGAGGATCCGTTGACTGGTAGTTCAACTAAACCAAACTTGATTTCTTTCGACTAGTATTTTGTCTGGTGGCTCCACTGATTGATTGGATGGTGGATGGATGTGATGCAACCTTTTGGGGGGGGGGGAATGAATGCCCTAGAAATGGTTAAACCCTTGATTGTGCATTCAGTGATTGCAATATTAACTTTTCACTTTGTTGATGTCAACTCACTCTGTGGTTGACTTTATCTTCGAGGTCAACCCATTTCCTTTGTGTTTGGTGTCTTGGTTTCCATTGATTCTTGACCTTTATCAAAGATGGTATTCATTGTTGAAGTTTTGAAGATGGATTTGTGACACATTTGTAGTTATTGAAGGTAGTTATGATCTTGCATTTTGTCATTATTTATTGATATTGTTGATAGCTAGTGTTTTCTTGACTATATTATTGTTCTAGCATACTCTTCTTTGGGTTCATTTGCTGACTTATTTTGTTGTGAACAAATTATAAAGATGGTTATTGTTCTAGGATACTCCTCTTTAGGTTAATTTTCTGACTTATTTTGTTGTGAACAAATTATAGAGATGGTTAAATGATTGCAAGAACTTTGTGAGAATAAGGTTTTTTATTAGCTTTGTCAAGAAGTCATACCTTGCACTATGTTGTTGCTTTATTGCAAATAGAGAATGAAGCCTTTTTTTCTAAAACACCATCACCGATAGAGAATAAAGATTGTTATCACTAATAAATCCAGGAAGATTATTGTCTTGAAGAGTACCATGGAAATCATTTTCTAGAATTTTTTAGATGAATTTAAGGACAAGGATGATCTGGTTGATGATCTAGAGAAGGATTTTAAAGCTCTCTCTCATTCAAAAAATGTTTTCTTAAAGAAGGAAATATGTCGGCTGGAAGAGACCAATTCCAGCTAACTGATGAAGTTTCCCATTTACAAGTCTATATTGATGAGTTATGTAAATGCGTTGCTTCTCTTTGAGAAGATAACACCAGACTGTTTGATGAATATCATGCTTTGAAATAATATTGTGATGCTTTGTTGCAATAGTTGATTGAGAAGGATGTGATTATTTAGGGCTTACAGGAATACAAACAAAACCTTAAGCTGATAGTTAGACAATTGCAGAATGATGAAAATAAGTCTTTTAATGTTGAGCTACCATACTCACTTATTACTTCTTCCACCTTTGATAATATTGATTGTAGTCCATTTTTTTGTAAAAAGGATGATGACTATGTTGTTTTTCCCATCTTTGAAAAACACACTACCGGTACGGGGTCCCAACTATTGAGCAAGTTGGGATATACCAAAGGAGGACTTGGGAAGAATGGAAAAGTAATTTTTGTTCATATTGTGGATTTCGTACAGGGTTTCTAGAAGAGAAACCTATTAGAAAAACAGGTTTTCTCATTTTCACCATAGACAATATAGTAATATTGTCACCCAACCATAGGCACAAAGGCCACCCCCGAGCACCTTAACCTTGACAGATATAATAATTATGGAAGAAAACCCTAGAACCAATAGCCAACCAAGGTAGTGTACCTCTCTCCGGAGCTAGCGTACCAAGTATAAAGTCCAAACCATAACCAAGAGACCAAGTCACCATTGTTGCAGTTGCAACTCTCCTCTAGTCATGTACACTACTTGTCCTTATGCAGTTGCGAGAGAGAGTGAGTCCAAGTGAGCTCTAGTGCCCTCTATTTATACTTCTCCAACTTGCCTGACCGATCTGACTTCTCTTCTTAGAGGCTAATAACTTAATATTAATTATTATCTTGAGTTGACTTGTCTTCTGGGATTATTATCCAACATTTTGGGGTTTCTCTTGATTCCCAGAATATTCTAGACTCATCAGAGGTTATACATGAAGTTTAACACCTCTCGTAGCTATTGTAATATCAAGACTCCCTCCTAGGTAGGAAGGTATTAAAGGAAATGGTATTGAGAATAAACAAACCATTCAACTGGTAGCATCATCATAGACACACATGCTCTCTCATGATAAAATCATGAGAACTATAATAACCGTATTAATTTAACATCAATTAATTCCACAAACAAAACAATAACTTCTTATAAATTCAGCACATACGCATATAAATTTATCAACGAATAATAAAATTCATAACAGAATAAAAGTGTATTCGACTCCCTAAGAGTCGACCTTCTGACCTCCAACAGCCCAAAGGCCCCACACATCAGCGCTTACCACTACACCACACATTGGTTCTTAAATTAATTCAACTATATAGTTTAATTAAAATATAGTTTTTTTTTTAGTTATGTTATGTTTTAAATTTTAAAATATAATTCAACTATAGTTTTAACTATTATAATTAATTAATTAATTATATTTAAAATTTATGATTCATGCTAGATTTCAAAATGATTAATCACTTTAACTAAAAACACTGAGCTAAGAACCTGCAATACAATGCAAGTCAATGGAGACTGAGTGCATAAGCGCCATGCATCAAATCACATGGAGGAGGAGCTCACAAAGGGATATCAAGAACCTGCAATACAACACGAGTTAACCACGATCAAGCAGCCAAGTGCTAGGAATCAAGACACGGAGTGGAGGATCTCACAAACAGGCTCAAAGGGCGTGCACTACAAAAAAAAAATAATGAAAAAAAAACTGGTGATTCAAACAAGCCAAGCACCAAGTTCCTCCACTCCATTCCACCAGTCAAAGTCAACACTTAATCTCAAATGCAGCATTCGACAATGCCAACACTAGGTGTCAGGGAAAAGCTCATGAGTCAATCATCGAAGGATATTTAGTTGTAAGTGAAAAGTTAAAAGGGACTTAGACTAGGACAAGCGAGAAGGAGGCGGCATATGCATTAGGAGAGTAAGCATAGGAATTGGTGAGTATGGCGCAAGGCTAGCGTAGCTATAGGGCAAGGGAACCAATAGTTTTTTTTTTTATAGGGGCGAAGAAATCAAGCTTAGACGCTTAATCCTAAACCTAACCTATCCAATCCCCTAAAAGAGTAATGTCTGTTTACAAACAAGTAAAGAAAACTTACGCCTAACCCTATTTCTAGTTTGAGTAGCACCAATTTGAAACATCCTTGAACTCACCCTGACAGCTTGGTTGATGCAGGTTAAAGCATACATGATGGTCAGGACTTGATGGAGTCGAGGCAGGGGAGCATCATTACAAGCACCACCAACACCGCCAGTGCAACCACCACCATCGATCGAACTAGCTCTCATACTGCGCTCGTTGGAAGCCATTAATGAGACTTTAAAGGGGCGACAATTGACAGGGACTAAAGTGGAACCCCCACCGTCTGGAACGGGTAATCCAGAAGTGTTAAGGGATTCAGGGGGAGGACCTCCACCCGAAGACATCACGCGAGAATTGTAGAATATCAAACTTTTGGAGTTTGTCGGGGGTTGCGCCAGTGAACGTGTGGAAGCATGGTTGGAAGGCATGACAATGTTTTTTTCCTTAAGGGACTATGCATCCAACTCAAAGGCAAAGATCACAATTTTTCAGTTAAGAGATAGTTCCTTGAAATGGTGGGGCAACCTGGAAAGACAACTGCACCTTACCCCAGACACAGTATCTTGGGAACTTTTCGAGGAGAGGTTCTGAAGGAAATATCTACCAACATACTACGAGGAACAATAGGTAGGGGAATTTCATGCCTTAGTACAAGGAAACAGAACTATAGAAGAATATGAGATCAGATATATGGAACTGGTCAAATATGTTTTGTATATGGATAATGACCAATGACAGGTAGAGCACTTCGTCTATGGATTGAACCCTAACATAATCGCTATGGTGTGGATGTGGAAACCGTCTTTAGTAGCAGAGACGATGGAAAATGCATGTTATAAGGAAGAACACATGAACTTAACTGGGGGTACAAGACCGACATTTCTGCATCATCCTGGATTTGTAGGGAAGGCCCCGAGGACATTTCCTAGGGGAGGGGGCTCAAAGCCACCGCCATATGGTAATAGAGTCTCTCCAAGGATAGTAGCCATAAGGATTTCAATGGTAGTGAGTGCAGCATCTCATTCATCGCCAACGGTGCAGACATGTCCACGACCATCTCAGGGAACAATGAGTAGGGGGAGGGGTTCTAGGGGAAGGAACTCATTTCAGAGATAGTCACATAACAATGCACAGGTTCAATCTCGTGTTACCTGTTGGGGGTGTGGAGGACCCCATTACCAGCGTGACTGCCCAGAGTTACAATATGGGCTTGTGCATAGAGAAGGAAAGGCGTCGATCAGGAAATCAAGTAGAAGCCATCAGATTTACGTAGCAGTTAATAACCGCCAGGTTGAACATCAATCCATGGTTGTGGAGTCATTAGGTACGCTAAATCATATCAATGTTAAGATTTTGTTCGATTCTACTGTGACAGATAGTTTCATTTCACCATCTACATTAGAAAAGAGTGGGTTGGCAACCTACGAGCACAATGACTTTAAACAAGTCAAGATGGCTTCAGGGGAAAAACAAGTGGTAGGACCTAGTGTCGATAATTGTATAGTAGATATGGGAGTGTGTACTACCAGGTTGAAGGTATATGTCACTTCTCTCGGGGCATATGACCTAATCATTGGAATGGATTGGTTAGCATCTCACCGAGCTTTGGTAGATTGTTTCGCAAAGAGGGTGCTTTGTGTCGACGATGAAGGAAGACTAGTAGAGATCCAGGGTGTATAGAGAAAAGTGTCATTATGCTTTATATCAACTATGAAGGTTAAGCGATGCTTGAGGCAAGGGTGTCAACTTTATGTAGTGGAAGTAGTAAATGAAAGGAAGGGACCCTCATTGGATCAATACCTGGTATTGTCAGAATTTAAAAAAAAAATTCTGAACGAATTACCAGGTTTACCTCATGAGAGGGAGCTTGATTTTACTATTGAGCTAAAACTTGGTGCAGAACCAATCTCCAAGACTCCATATCGGATGACAGCATCAGAACTTTGTGAATTGCAAATGTAGTTGAAAGAGTTACTGGACTTAGGGCTAATAAGGCCCAGTGTCTCACCTTGGGGCGCACCAGTAATTTCTGTAAAGAAGAAGGATGGATCCTTACGAGTGTGTATAGACTACAAGAAATTGAACCGTGCTACAGTGAAAAATAGGTACCCAATGCCGCGAATAGATGACCTCTTCGATCAGATGAAAGGAGCAGCGGTATTCTCAAAGATTGATTTGCGATCAGGGTATCATCAGTTAAGGATTAAGGAAGGTGATATCCCAAAAACTACCTTTCGAACTCGGTTTGGACATTACGAGTTTTTTGTAGTACCTTTTGGATTGACCAATGCACCAACAGTATTCATGAGCCTCATGAACGACATATTCCGGAAGTACTTAGACCATTTTGTACAAGTCTTTCTAGATGACATCCTCATCTATTCCAAGAATGAAAGAGAACATGAGGAACACTTGCAAATAGTGTTGTCCTGCCTTAGAGAGAAAAAATTGTATGGGAAGTTGTCGAAGTGTTCCTTCTTCCAGAAAGAGATCCACTATTTAGGTCATATTATTTTTGGGGAAGGAATCTCTGCGGACCCAGAAAAGGTAAAAGCTATTATGGAGTGGCCAGTGCCGAAAAATGCTCATGAGGTGAGAAGCTTCATGGGGCTAGCAGGTTATACCGGAGATTTGTGGAAGGGTTCTCAAAAATAGAGAAACCCATCACCACCTTGCAACACAATGGGCTCAGGTATGAATGGACAAAAGAGTGTGATAGTGCATTCATTGAGCTTAAGAGGTTACTAACTAGTGTGCCAATTCTACTAGTGTTGGATATGGAAAAGGACTTCACAGTCTGCACGGATGCCTCGAAGCAAGGGTTGGGGGCCGTGCTAATGCAGAATGGAGGAGTGATAGCCTATGCATCAAGGAAGTTGAAGAAGCACGAATAGTTATATGCAACTCATGATTTAGAGCTGGTAGATGTAATGATAACTATGAAAATTTGGAGTCACTATCTTGTTGGGCAAAACTTTGAGCTCAAAATGGACCATGAAAGTTTAAAACATCTCTTCATTCAAAGATATCTGAATGCCAGGCAAAGGCGATGGAGTGAGTATAATTTTTGTATTTCGTACATCAAGGGAAAGGAAAATGTGGTCGCAGATGCCTTGAGTAGGAGACCGTGTATCTTCTCCTTGGTAACCTTAAAGGTCAATCTGAGGGAACATGTGTTGGCACAACTCCAATGAGACAGTTGGTATTTAAAGGTTACTTCAAACCTCCAAAGTGGGAGGCAGTTAGATCCAAAGTATGAAGGATATAGTCTAGAAACAGACGGACTGTTAAGATATCGAGGAAGGATGTACATCCTTGAGAATGGGGATATTCAAAGCATCATACTGAAGGAAGCCCATAGAGAACTTTATTGTGCGCATCCGGGTGTGAAGAAGATGTACGCAGATATGAGGAAGCTCTTCTTTTGGGTAGGCATGAAGCGCAATGTAGTCCATTTCGTCACCAAATGCCTAGAGTGTCAACAAGTGAAAGATGACCACCATCACCCGACATGCCTCCTACAACCACATGATGTCCCTATGTCCAATTGGGAAGTCATCTCTATGGAAATTGTTGTGGGGTTGCCGCTCACATCCCATAGACACAATGCCATTCTTGTGATAGTGGATAAGTTAACCAAGAGTGATCATTTTATTCCGGTTAGAGACACTTACGATGTCACTGATGTGGCACCTGTGTTTGTAAGTGAGGTTATCCATTTGTATGGGATACCTAAGAAGATCATTTCAGATAGGGACTCCAGATTCACTTCTAGGTTTTGGACAAGTTTACAGTCAGCGTTGGGGACTCAATTGAACTTAAGCACAACTTATCATCCTGAAAAAGATGGGAAAATGGAGAGAGTAAATCAAGTCATGGAAGACATGCTTAGGATGTATGCCATGGATAATCAAACCTAGTGGGATAAGTACTTACCTTTGGTAGAGTTTGCCTACAATAACAATTTTCATAGTTCCATCAGAATGCCACCCTATGAAGCTTTGTATGGGAGGCCATGTAGAACGTCATTGAGTTGGGATAGACTAGAAGACTGAGTAACAGTTGGGCCAGAATTGATTTAGGAGATGGAAGAACAGGTGATTCACATTAGGCAGAGACTAAAGGAAGCTCAGGATAGGCAGAAAAGTTATGCAGATGCACACAGGACCGACCGAAGTTATGAAGTGGGAGACCAGGTTTTCATTCGCATCAGGCCTAATAAGAGTACCATACGATTCGGGAAGGGGACAAAGTTGTCACCTTGATTTATAGGACCATTCAGAATCTAAGAGAAAATTGGACCCTTTTCATATCGTCTCGTACTGCCACCCCACTTGCATAAAACTCATAATGTATTTCATGTACTTGTTTTACGTCATTATGTTGATGAATCACGTAAACTAAATTGGAAGGAATTGCAGGTATCGTATGTGGGAACCCTCACGGTAGAACCATTACGCATATTGGACCATAGAGTCTGATAGCTCAGGAATCGTCTGGTAGACCAAATTAAGGTTCAGTGGGACAAGTATAGTCTAGGATCTGCTACTTGGGAAGATGCCGAGACACTATGACGAGACTATCCCTCACTTTTTTGACCACCTCAAGAACATGTTTCTCGAAGGTTGGGTGTATGTAACACCACCTTTTGACTTAGACATCCAGGATTACCTGAGGCCTATATACTTTATTTTCTAGTCACAGTGAAACTATTAAGTGAT
>JZKD02S1960303.1:67301-96088 GCA_000966675.3 Picea glauca | reverse complement strand
TGGTATAATGATACTAATTAAATATTTATTAATTAATTAATTGTTATAATTTGATTAATTAATTACCTGTTACATTCATTGACATGGGTATTAAATTAAGAGGGTTAATAAATTAAATTGTTTAATTAAATGATCTATGCATGCCAGGGGATAAGAAGCATTAATAAATGGATAAGGAACATTAATAATTTGGTAAGGGGCATTAACTATGTGGATAAGGTAATAAATGTGTAGGTAAAGAACTAAATGAGGAGAAAGGGTGGTGAAAGGGGGATATGAGCGGAAGAGGGTTTATGGAAGAAGGGGGATCATTCTACTTGGATTTTTGGGGGGAGTTGTTGGAGAGAGTTTGAGTTGGGGAGTCGGGGAAAAGGATCAGTACAGGGGGCATCGGTTTGTTGGGGGTTTTGGGCATGGGGGCCAGGATATCCATATGGTATCCTGGAGCTAGGAAGTTTTCCTAGTTGGCAGGGTGGAAACAAGGTTTGGGAAGAGTAGGTCGGTGCATTAGGCAACAACAAAGCAGCAGGCTGGAAAACCGGGTCGATGGAGAAACTAGCATCAGGAAGAGGTAAAATTGTTTTATTTCGTTACGAAATTATTATGGTAAATTTTTTTTATTATGTTATGAATTTTATTATTCGTTGATAAATTTATATGTGTATGTGCTGAATTTATAAGAAATTACCGAGTTTCTGAAATCAAGTAGAAGTTATTGTTTTGTTTGTGGAATTAATTGATGTTAAACTAATACAATTATTACAAGAACCATCATCACTATCCAACTAGATAGTCTCCATGGAAATCAGAACAATGTCATCCAATAGAACACAATTGTGTCTATTCATAGTAGTATGCAACTACTATCCAGTGGTACACATCCACAACTAGTAGCACACTGCTACTAATCGGTGACATAGAGTCACTACTAGTGTATTACATCCACCACAGTAGCATACAACTAATGTCCAAAGACATGCAATCCCTACAATAATCATACCATATGATATCAACTTGCATAACAATATCATGATACAAACTGAGTCATCTAGGTCATTCTTCCACTCACATCTGTGAGATCTGGAAGGGCATCTACACTCAAAAATTTAAACAATAGCCATGGGCTATCTGGACTATTCTTCTCAAGCATAGAAGAATAATTGTCCCTGATTTTTTAACCTGGACCGTTCACCTAACTGGGCCATTCTTCCAGCACTATTCATAGTGCAACCTAGAGAGAATGAGTCTTCCTAGAGAATGAATTTCCCTGATTGCTAAACCTAAACCATTCACCTAACTCAACCATTCTTTCAGCACTAATCACAGTGCAACCTGTAGAGAATGAGCTTTCCCTAGGGAATGACTATTTGGACCATTTCCTATGGAAATGACTATCTTACACCAACCTCCTATAACAGTTCATTATTCATAACTTCTAACAACTGTGAACTTCGAAATAATGACTGCCCGAAGAGGCAGACCATTCTTCTTGACCATTACTCAGAGTGACTGCCAAGAAGAATGATTGTCCTAGACCATTCCACTGCATTGGACATAAGGGGAATCACTATCTATGGTACATCAACAATCTATTGAACCATTTTCATTATGAAAATGATTGTCCAATATAGACCATTTTTCGAACTAGAAAATGATTGTTCGTTAGAAATATTGGGCCACTTTCCAGACTAGAAGGTGACTACTCAACCTGGACCATTTTTCAAACTGGAAAATGACTGTCCATAAATCAATAACATATCAGTGCTCCCTCCCAACCTAGGATTAATCACTTCCCTTTCCAATAAGGAATTCACCTCCATGAGTCCTAGCTTGTCCCTTAAGTACGCAAACTTTTCATCTTGGACAAAGAATTTACAAAAATATCTTCTATATTGCTCATATGTGGAGATATACTGGAGAACCACTTCTCCCCTTTGGACTCTATCACGGAGAAAATAATACTTTATATCAATGTGCTTTGACCTATCATGGAACATTGGGTTCTCTGAATGCTTCACACAACTATGATTATCACAATATGTCACAGTCGAATCCAACACCTGATCAAACAGTCCAAAAACTAGCTTACAGAGCCACATTTCTTTTGTACAAGCATCACAAGCTGCAATATATCATGCTTCTACAATGTTGAGTACAACAAAATTTTGTTTCCTGCTAGCCCATGATATCATGGAAAATCTCAAACTAAAACATATCGAAGAAGCACTTGTTTTGTCATCTGCACTTGTTGTTGTTATAGGGAAATTCCCCTGTAGATAGGTGAATATACTCTTGGATTATATACCCCTACTACCGAGATAGAAAGATGCAAATGGATACTAACATCCCTTTAAATATAGTTAAGCTAATCAAAAGAAAGAGACGAATAAAGTATGATGTACCTTGTTTCAAATGTTGTCCTCACTTAATCCATTCTAAACTTGATCTCCAGGATCCTTAGCATGACACGATACCTGCATTGCAATGGAAAACTAAGAAAACAAAGACTTCCTACACTAGAAAGATTAGTTTAAACCAAATTCAACTATAATATACAAGAACATGCAAAGATACATAAACTATAAGGAAACAGGACAAGCATATGTTAATGAGAACATTAAAAAAACACTTACAATCTCTAGATGCATTTGTAGCAGCCTCTCCAAGTTCTCCTCATCCAACCCTTTCATGATGCTCCCAAGATCATAGGTTTGATATCCAAATGATTTCTATGAAGATCATAAGTTTGATACCTCAGATCTTCCTTCCTTCTCCATGGAAAACCCTCATTATATAGGATTTGGAGGCTGAACCACCATGAATATATTTAGGGAGAAAATATATCTCAAGTATTTTAGGGAGGAAATATCTCTCGAGGATTTTAAGGAGGAAATATTTCAACCATCCACGAATCATCAACCTCTCCTAAAAAATAGGAAACCAAATGTGAGGTGGATTCTCACACTAAAATAATTTCCTTTTCATGAATATTAATAATTAATTTATGTGTACATAGTATTTTGACCTTCATCTAATATATTTCTCCTCCATATTGGCTAGGGATTATGACATATGCTATTTCATGGTGTTGAGGTGTATGAGACACTTAGCAAGGTTCATATGACACTTTTATGACACTTGCAACACTTAGGGAGAGGTACTTAGCAGTGGAAATTTGATGTGTAACACCTGCCTAATCTGAATCGATAAATCCATGAAGTTGTATATCATAAATCAAACATCCCACGAAGAAATTTCAACACATTTTTTTCAATTTATTCAATTCTCATGGATAGGTTCCACCTGACACTATTTTCACAGAAAAGCAAATATCTGGCTGAGTATCCTCCAAATACATCAACGAGCCATTCATTTTTTGATATAGAGATGGATCTATTCGATTAGAGTCTCCCAACTTCTTCAGATTTGTCATCATGGGATTTTTCCATGTATTTGCAATCCATTATCTCGGAATTCTGAAGAACGATTTCGATACACTTCCTATGTCATAAGAATTTTTCACCATGCTTCTGTTGTATATGAGAGGATTTTCACTAAGTTGATTGAATCCATACAAGGTCTTGTTCCATCATCATACACGGGTCTCTTTCTGGTATACCTAAAAAATTTAAGGTTTCCCTACTTATGTTTATTCCTTAATTGTTCTATTGAGAAGAACAATCTTTACATCCATCTAATGTAAACTCCAACCCATGGATACTGCAAGAGATATAATGGTTTGTGTAGAGATACATCTGGTTACTGTAACAAGATGTCATCATAGTCTTCTCTGTCCTTTTGGGAGAACCCTCTAGCCCCAAATCTCACCTTGTATATGTCAATGATTCCATTTATAAGTATTTTTCTCAATTTCTCACATAAATTGTTCTTCATCACAACTTCCTTCCACTCCTTCTGCTTGACTGCTTCTAGTGGGTTCAAATCATGTTGGTGGTCTTATGATTTTCGGTGTAATGATTGGTTCAATTTGGTTGTTCTTTTTCTTTATTTCTTGGAATATTCATGTTCTTCTTGATGTTCCTCTTCAACATTGGAGTCCATGGAATATTCTATATATTCCATTCCCTTCCTTCCTAACGGCTCCAACTTCTTCCTTTCATCATAGAAACATAAATGTAGATCGACAACCAAGGATATTCAAGGCTTCCTTTCGAAGAAGACTTCTTCTATGTTCGGTATGTGTTATATTATTTTCATGAGTAGTAGTGTCTGAGCGTATGCACTGGGCATGTAAGGGAATTAGAGCGGAGGCCGCTAGGCCCCCTGTCGGAGGGTGTAGTGGAAGCACCCCCCCAAAAAAGTTCTACCTCAGGAAACATGTCATGTATTTAGGTGGTTTTTCAGCACATGGTTTTGTCGATGGTTTTTCTATTTCTGGTTATGGAATTAGGGTTTTGGACTAATCCAGGTCATTGGGTTATGGTTTTGGATGCCACTGGCTCCTATATGTATTTTATATTGTAAACATTGTAACACGATGAATGAATATAGAATATGCTAGTTTTCCTGGTTTGGGTTTCCAGGGGAAAAATCTCTGTGTAATGTTTCTATTTGCCATTGTATCTTTTCTATTATTTTTCTGAATATTTGTTTGTAGTAGATATTGTACAAGGTTAGAATTTACATTTGGTATCAGAGATTTCTTGGCTTCAGGGGGACGCCTTTGTGGTCAAGGGTTTTGCTTGGGACAGTGATAATCCTTGTTACAGTGGGAGATCTGCGGTATTCTTTTTTAGGTGAAAAGAAATGGAAAGCAATTTGAAGATGGAGATAGAGAAGTTTAATGGGAAATTTTTTGAGCTTTGGAAGCTCAAGATGGAATATTTGTTGGTGGATAGAGATCAGTGGATCACAATAGATCCAGGTACTGCACCTACAAGAACTTCTGCAGATGACTGGAAAAAGTTGGATCGAAAGGCAAAGAGCACAATCCGACTGTGTCTCTCCGATTCAGTATGATATCAACCTGCATAACAATATCATGATACAAATTGAATCATCTAGGCCATTCTTCCACTCACATCTATGAGCTCTGGAAGAGCATCTACACTCGGAAATTTAAATAATAGCCATGGGATATCTGGACTATTCTTCTCAAGCATAGAAGAATAATTGTCCCTGATTTTTTAACCTGGACCGTTCACCTAACTGGGCTATTCTTCCAGCACTAATCATAGTGCAACCTAGAGAGAATGAGTCTTCCTAGAGAATGAATTTCCCCGATTTCTAAACCTAAACCATTCACCTAACTTGACCATTCTTTCAGCACTAATCACAGTGCAACCTGTAGAGAATGAGTTTTCCCTAGGGAATGACAATTTGGACCATTTCCTATGGAAATGACTGTCTTACACCAACCTCCTATAATAGACCATTATTCATAACTTCTCACAGTTGTGAACTTCAAAATAATGACTGCTTGAAGAGACATACCATTCTTCTTGACCATTACTCATAGTGACTGCCAAGAAGAATGATAGTCCTAGACCATTCCCTTGCACTGGACACAAGGGGAATCACTATCTATGGTACATCAACAATCTATTGAACCATTTTCATTACAAAAATGATTGTCCGATCTAGACCATTTTTCAAACTAGAAAATGATTGTCCGTTAGAAATCTTGGGCCAGTTTCCAGACTAGAAGGTGACTGCTCAACCTGGACCATTTTTCAAACTGGAAAATGATTGTCCATAAATCAATAACATATCTGTCCTCCCTCGCAACCTAGGATTAATCACTTCCCTTTTCAATAAGGAAGTCATCTCCATGAGCCCCAGCTTGTCCCTTAAGTATGCAAACTTTTCATCCTGGACAAAGGATTTACAAAAATATCTTCTATCTTGCTCATATGTGGAGATATAACGGAGAACCACTTCTCCCCTTTGGAATCTATCATGGAGAAAATAATACTTTATATCAATGTTCTTTGACCTATCATGGAACATTGGGTTCTCTTAATGCTTCACACAACTCTGATTATCACAATATGTCATAGTCGAATCCAACACCTGATCAAACAGTCCAAAAACTAGCTTACAGAGCCACATTTCTTTTGTACAAGCATCACAAGATGCAATATATCATGATTCTACAATGTTGAGTACAACAAAATTTTGTTTCCTGCTAGCCTATGATATCATGGAAAATCTCAAACTGAAACATATCGAAGAAGCACTTGTTTTGTCATCTGCACTCATTGTTGTTATAGGGAAATTCCCCTGTGGACAGGTGAATATACTCTTGGATTATATACCCCTACTACCGAGATAGAAATATGCAAATGGATACTAACATCTCTTTAAATATAGTTAAGCTAATCAAAAGAAAGAGAGGAATACAGTATGATGTACCTTGTTTCAAATGTTGTCCTCACTTAATCCAATCTGAACTTCATCTTCATGATCCTTAACATGACACGATACCTTCATTGCAATGGAAAACTAAGAAAACAAAGACTTCCTACTCTAGAAAGATTAGTTTAAACCAAATTCAACCATAATAGACAAGAATATGAAAAGATACATAAACTATTAGGAAACAGGCCAAGCATATGTTAATGAGAACATTAAAAAAACACTTACAATCTCTAGATGCATTTGTAGCAGCCTCTCCAAGTTCTCCTCGTCCAACCCTTTCATGATGCTCCCAAGATCATAGGTTTGATATCCAAATGATTTCTCTGAAGATCATAAGTTTGATACCTCAGATCTACCTTCCTTCTCCATGGAAAACCCTCATTATATAGGATTTGGAGGCTTAACCACCATGAATATATTTAGGGAGAAAATATATCTTAAGGATTTTAGGGTGGAAATATCTCTCGAGGATTTCAAGGAGGAAATATTTCAAGCATCCACGAATCCTCAACCTCTCCTAAAAAATAGGAAACCAAATGTGAGGTGGATTCTCACACTAAAATAATTTCCTTTTCATGAATATTAATAATTAATTTATCTGCACATAGTATTTTGACCTTCATATAATATATTTATCCTCCATATTGGCTAGGGATTGCGACATATGTTATTTCATGGTGTTGAGGTGTATGAGACACTTAGCAAGGTTCATATGACACTTTTACGACACTTGCAACACTTAGGGAGACGTACTTAGGTGTGGAAATTTGATGTGTAACACCTACCCAATCTGAATCGATAAATCCATGAAGTTGTATATCATAAATCAAACATCCCACGAAGAAATTTCAAGGCATTTTTTTCCATTTATTCAATTCTCATGGATAGGTTCCACCTGGCACTATTTTCACAACAAAGAAAATATTTGGGTGAGTATTCTCCAAATACATCAATGAGCCATTCATTTTTCGATACAGGGATGGGTCTATTGGATTAGAGTCTCTCAACTTATTCAGATTTGTCATCATGGGATTTTTCCATGTATTTGCAATCCATTATCTCGGACTTCTGAAGAACTATTTCGATACACTTCCTATGCCATAAGAATTTTTCACCATGCTTCTGTTGTATATGAGAGGATTTTTACTAAGTTGATTGAATCCATACAAGGTCTTGTTCCATCTTCATACACGGGTCTCTTTCTGGTATACCTAAAAAATTTAAGGTTTCCCTACATATGTTTATTCCTCAATTGTTCTATTGAGAACAATAGTCTTTACATCCATCTAATGTAAACTCCAACCCATGGATACTGCAAGAGATATAATGGCTCATGTAGAGATACATCTGGTTACTGTAACAAGATGTCATCGCAGTCTTCTGTATCCTTTTGGGAGAACCTTTTAGCCCCAAATCTCACCTTGTATATATCAATGCTTCCATTTATAAGTATTTTTCTCAATTTCTCACATAAATTGTTCTTCATCACAGCTTCCTTCCATTCCTTCTACTTGACTGCTTCTAGTGGGTTCAAATCATGTTGGTGGTCTTATGATTTTCGACGTAATGATTGGTTCAATTTGGTTGTTCTTTTTCTTTATTTCTTGGAATATTCATGTTCTTCTTCATGTTCCTCTTCAACATTGGATTCCATGGAATCTTCTATATATTCCATACCCTTCCTTCCTAAGGGCTCCAACTTCTTCCTTTCATTATAGAAACATAAATGTAGATGGACAACCAAGGATATTCAAGGCTTCCTTTTGAAGAAGACTTCTTCTATGTTTGGTATGTGTTATATTCTTTGCATGAGTAGTAGTGTCTGAGCATATGCACTAGGAATGTAAGGGAATTATAGGGGAGGCCAATAGCCCCCCCGTCAGAGGGTGCAGGGGAAATGCCCTTGAAAAAAAATTCTGCGTCAGGAAACGTGTCATGTATTTAGGTGGTTTTTCGGCACATGGTTTTTGCCGATGTTTTTTCTATTTCTGATTAAGGAATTAGGGTTTTTGACTAATCTAGGTCATTGGGTTTGGTTTTTGGATGCCACTGGCTCCTATATGTATTTTATATTGTAAATATTGTAACACGATGAATGAATATAGAATACGCTAGTTTTCCCGGTTTGGGTTTCCAGGGGAAAAATCTTTGTGTAATGTTTGTATTTTCCATTGTATCTTTTCTATTCTTTTTCTGAATATCTATTTGTAGTAGATATTGTACAAGGTTAGAATTTACATTTGGTATCAGAGATTTATTCGCTTCAGGGGGATGCCTTTGTGGTCAAGGGTTTGGCTCGGGACAGTGATAATCCTTGTTACAGTGGGAGATCTGCGGTATTGTTTTTTAGCTGAAAAGAAATGGAAAGCAATTTGAAGATGGAGATCGAGAAGTTTAATGGGAAAATTTTTGAGCTATGGAAGCTCAAGATGGAAGATTTGTTGGTGGAGAGAGATCAATGGATCACAGTAGATCCAGATACTGCACCTACAAGAACTTTTGCAGATGACTGAAAAGACTTGGATCGGAAGGTAAAGAGCACAATCCGATTGTGTCTCTTCGATTCAGTATTAATGAATGTGTCAGAGGAAGCTATAGCCAAGGATTTATGGGAAAATTTAGGGAAGTTGTATCAGTCTAAGTCCCTAGTAAATAAACTATTCCTGAGAAATAAGTTGTATAACATGAGGATGAGAGATGGAGACTCTGTGGAAGATCATTTTAATGCCTTCAATACTGTGGTAAGTCAGTTAGTATCTGTTGATATTAAAATGATAGATCAAGATAAATGTATCAGTTTGTTGTGCTCTTTACTAGACTCGTGGGATAGTCTGGTTGTGGCCATAGGTAGTAATACAACTTCTTTGAAGTTTGAAGAAGTGGTCTCATCCTTGTTTTCAGAGGAGATGAGACAAGATAATATGGAAGGACATAGCATAGACTCATTATTTGCAAGGGGACATTTCCAGAAAATAAATAGATCTAGTTTCTCAAGTGGGAGATCCAAGTCTAAGAGTATATCTAAATCTCCCGGAAATTGTGTAAGGTTATGTTGGAGATGTGGAAAAGAAGGGCACTACAAGAAGCAGTGTAGATCCAAAGTTGAGAAAAAGAAGGAATCTGAAGAATCTTTTTCTACAGAAGAAAAGGCCTCCAAGGAAGAAGGAGGGGATGTGTACTTGGCCTCTTCGAGCACACATGTAGATCATGAGGCATGGTTGGTTGAATCTATTGCATCCTTTCATATGACTCCCCACAGGGAGTGGTTCTGCGAATATGAAAAGTATGATGGAGGTAATGTTTTCTTAGGTAATGATTCAACAGCCAAAATCATAGGAAGAGGAAGGGTCAAGTTGAGGCTCATAGATGGAAGGATTAGAACACTGTTTGGTGTTTTGTACATCCCAGGTATGGTCAGAAATCTGATTTCTGTAAGAAAAATGGAAGATGCAGGGGTAAAAACAATATTTGAAAAGGGAACTTGCAGGATGGTTCGAGGAGAAATGGGGTTGATGAAGGGAGTTCGTTTTGGAACTATGTATAAGCTGCTAGGAAGAACTATTAGTGATGGGTGTAATAGATCCATTGTTCCTAATATTGGAGTTGAAGAATAAAGAAATCCTATAGTGTCTAGAGAAAAGGTTATGTTGTGGCATCAAATATTGGGGCATATCGGAGAGAAGGGTCTTCGAGTTCTACACGGTAAAGGTATGGTTGAAGGTATGTCTAACTTCTCTCTAGATTTTGATTTTTGTGAACATTGTCTATATGGGAAGAAGAATCGGGTAAGATTCCCCTCTGGTGCAATGAGGGAAGAAGAAATTTTACAACTAGTTTAGAGTGATGTTTTTGGACCTGTGTCAGTCCCATCATTGGGAAAATCTATGTATTATGTCTCATTTATAGATGATTTCTCAAGGAAAACTTGGATATATTTCCTCAGGAAGAAATATGAAGTCTTTGATAGGTTTAAAGAGTTTAAGGCTCTTGTTGAGAATCAAAGAGAGAAAATAATTAAGGTGTTGAGGACTGATAATGGAGGAGAGTTCTGCAAGAATGAATTTGAGTAATTCTGTAAGAAGTGTAGTATAGCAAGGCAGAAGACTACTCCATGTACACCTCAGCAGAATGGAGTTGAAAAAAGGATGAACAGAACGTTAATGGAAAAAGCAAGGTGCATGCTCAGTGGTGTTGGGTTAGGGCAAGAATTTCAGGCAGAGGCAGTGGATACTTCATGTTATCTAGTCAACAAATCACCCTCATCAGCGTTGGATGACAAGACTCCAAAAGAGGTATAGACTGGTAAGGATCCTTCTCTCACACATATTAAGGTATTTGGATGCGATGCATATGTTCATGTTCCAAAGGAAAACAGGAGTAAGCTCGATAAGAAGGTTGAAAAATGTATCTTTATTAGATATAAAGATGGTCTAAAAGGTTATAATATTTGGAACCCAGAAACTAAGAAGGTAGTGTATAGCCAAGATGTGGTATTTAGAGAAATGAAGGATGTTGTTAAACAAGAAGTCCTACCAAGTAAGGAAGAATTAGAGAATATAGACTTTGATTTAAAGGATGATGAATCAGACTCTATAGAAGAACATGAATCAGAAGAAGAAGATCCTCATACTCCAATATTGAGGAGATCGGTTTGAGAAAGAAGACCACCAGAAAGGTATAGTTGATATGATTTCTGTTAAAAAAATTCTTTTTCTATTACTGATGATGATCCTAGAACTGTTAGGGAGGCAGTGGATTCAGAGGATGGAAATCTCTGGAAAAGGGCCATGGAAGAAGAAATAGAATCTTTGGATAAGAATGAGGCTTTGGATCTAGTGGAGTTGCCAACTAGAAGAAATCCCATTGGTAGCAAATGTGTATTTAAAAAGAAGCTGAATGCAGAAAGAAAAGTGGATAAATACAAAGATCAGTTAGTAGCAAAGGGTTATTCCCAGGTTGAGGGAATTGATTTTTGTGAGATTTTTTCTCCTGTTCCCAAGTTAACCTCCATAAGAATTTTGTTATCTATTGTTGTTGCATTTGATTTTGAAATAGAACAAATGGATGTGAAGACAACATTCCTACATGTGGATCTAGAAGAAGAAATCTATATGAATCAACCAAAAGGTTATGCTGTGAAAGGAAAGGAGTTGGTATGCAAGATGAAAAAGTCCATGTATGGTTTAAAACAATCACCAAGGATGTGGTATCAAAAATTTGATACTTATATGTTGGGACTTGGCTTCACAAGAAGCAAAGAGGATCATTGTGTGTATTTTAAATTAATCGGTGATCATTTGATTTATTTGGTCTTGTATGTGGATGACATATTGCTAATAGGAAACAACAAGGAGATTATCCAGGATGTGAAAACTCAGTTGTCCTCTAAATTTGACATGAAGGATCTCGATGCTTCAAATTTCATTTTGGGCATGGAAATTAAAAGAGATCAGAAAAGGAGGAAACTTTGGTTAAATCAGAGAAAATATGTCGAGACAATATTGCAGAGGGTTAATATGTAGGAATGTAGACCGATCAAGGTTCATATTCCTGTTGGTGTAAAGTTATCTGCAGATCAGTGTCCCAAGACACATGAAGAAGAGGAGGACATGTCTCATGTTCCATATGCGAGTGCAATTGACATTTTGATGCATGCAATGGTATGCACTAGACTGGACATTGTACATGTAGTGGGAGTTTTGAGCAGGTATATGTCAAAACTAGGGAAGGAGCATTGGACAACAGTAAAAAGGGCTTTCAGCTATTTGCGTGGCACTACTAGTTATGGATTGTGCTACGAAGGAAGACCGGGATTGGACAAAGTGGTGGATATACATGGTTTTTTGGATGCATATTGGGCTAGAGATCTAGATCGTAGGAGATCTACAAGAGGGTATGTGTTTAACCTATTTGGAGGAGAAATAAGTTCGATGAGAAAAAGACAGGCTGTAGTGGCATTTTCAACTACAAAAGTTGAATACATGGAAACCACTCATGCAAGTAAGGAATAAGTATGGTTAAAAATATTGTGTTTAGGTATTGGGTTGGTACAACAAGTTGTAAGGATAGAGTGTGACAGTTAGAGTGCATTTTTTCTAGCGAAGAACCCTTATCATTCAAAGACAAAGCACATTGATGTTCAATATCACTTTGTGAGAGACATGATTGAAGAAAATAAAGTATCACTGGTGAAGGTGGACACTTTGAAGAATTTTCCAGACTCATTAACAAAATCTGTGAGCACTGAGAAGTTCTCTTGGTGTAGAGGATCCATGGGCATTGTTTCCCTGGATTGTTGACTATGTAACCCTATAAACCCGTATATGCAAAGAAAACAAGTGGGAGAATGTTGGGTATGTGTTATATTTTTTGCATGAGTATTAGTGTTTGAGCGTATGCACTGGGTGCATAGGGGGGTTAGACGGGGGGCCTCGGGAAATGTGTCACTTGCCTCAAGAAACGTGTCATGTATTTAGGTGGTTTTTCGGCACATGGTTTTTGTCGATGGTTTTTCTATTTCCGGTTAAGGAATTATGGTTTTGGACTAATCCATTGCATTGGGTTAGGGTTTTTGATGCCTCTGGATCCTATATGTATTTTGTATTGTAAACATTGTAACACGATGAATGAATATAGAATATGTTGGTTTTCCTGGTTTGGGATTCCAGGGGAAAAATATCTGCGTAATGTTTGTATTTTCCATTGTATCTTTTATGCTCTTTTTCTGAATATTTGTTTGCAGTAGATATTGTACAAGGTTAGAATTTACATTCTAGACTCAATATGGACACGTGTTTCTTAGCATGGTTGTTACTTCCAATGAAGAACATGGAAAAATACCTCATAGTCTTCTCGAATTCTTCAATGGATCACATTTTCTCCTAATCCTAGCTTCATGATAAATATGCATGCTCTTATTTTGGAATTATGCAATCATCTCCCTCCATCTGAGAGATTCCATGCTTCAGTTTGTTGCATCTCTCTTTTATTTTTGCAAAGTGTCACAAGCATGTTCTGGTTTCCTTTTGATTACTGAATTCCTCTAATTATGATTCTGATTCCCTTCAATTCTCTTTAAGTTTTTTTCTATATGTTCTAATTGTTTCTCATATAGTAGTTGTTGCAAGCATTGTGTCATCCTTATAAATTTCTTCTATGAGAGATTCCGCAAATATTGTTCATCAAAGGTTTGTGAACATATTTCACAAGGGTACCTTCTCTAAACAAGACAAGAAGAAAAAGAAATATCCAAGACAATATGTTTATGATAGGAAATCGAAACAAGAGTAAGGACAAGGATAGAGTCAATTTCTACAAGCCTGGAAAGACATCTCATGATAGCCTTCATGAAATAACCTGCCTGAGACAACAAGAACAACAATGTTTATGATACAACATCTTTCATATGAAGGATAGTTTCTTGGTAGCATTACTAAGATGATCTTGTTTGAGAACAAGAACAAAAATGTTTTTCTAGAGGGGGTGTTAGTTTATGTTTCCAAATAAGTACACTGAGTAGTATAAGATACTAAGTACTTATCAATACTCACTTAAGTGAAAATAATAAAGATGTCAAAATTTATATGAAAAGATGGAATCTTGCTATTGTTCCACTTGTATTTATTTTCTTCCGAGACAAGTATCCTTTATGACCTGTCCTTTAAACTTAAAACAATATGCTTTCTTGACAAAAAATTGAGTTAGAGAATATGATATCAACCTTATAATATCTTGACTAAGTTCAACTTATGACTTTGACCAGAATTTTATAATGATTAAGGGAGTTGATTGTTTGAGGTAACCAACCTCCAACTAAAATATGCAATGATCATGTCCACATTTGGATTTTAGATATACTCTTCATGGACAATTACAATGATGTGGTCCTATGATTGTTTGGTTTGGTCCATGTCTAAACATGTTTATAGATGGTCCTTATGGATTGGTCTATCATCGTGATATCTATAAGATTGTTCATGTTCTTATGGAGCATACTCTTTATGCTTCAATGCAATGGTGTCTTTAGACACCAACACTATTGTTAGGAAACCTCTAGTCTCTTCTGTTGTCACTTACCTGTTCCAATAGGAATAAGAATGATGAAAATTCCCCTAATGATAGAGTTAAATGACAATATTTTCATCCTTTAGTTGTTTTTTCTTCATCATCGGCCACATGGAATCTTGATTTCAGATCCTCTAATCATATTGCCTCATCTCACGATTCCTTCACTTATTTGGGTACATGCACCAGTCTTACCATTTTAATGGGAGATGATACAGATGTTCAAATCACACATTTAGGTACCGGAAAGAGAGTGGATTTCACTCTAGATTCAATAGTGATTTTAGAGATTTATGATGGATCAAAAGTTGTAGTTAGGGTAGTAGATCACTAGTCCAGGTTGTATTTGTTTTCCCATTTCATTCCTAAATATCCTTTTTTTCTATTAATAACACATGCTAATGAAGTCAGTAGGTTATGTCATGCGATATTTTGTCACCTCAATTACTACTTCTTGTAGTAGCTTAGCAAGTAGTGTATGGTAACAAGTTTAATGAACACAAAAAAATTGATGGAGTTTATCAAGGTTGAATATTTGGAAGACATCCACAAGATAATTGTTTCAAGGGGAAAGCATGGAGGGCCTCCTCACCCTCTGAGATTGTTCACATTGACATTGTGGTCTCATTCCCTCACCCATCCATGAGTAGGGCCAATTATGTGTTGACTTTATTGATGATTGGTCAAGGTAAACATGGGTGTATTTTCTCAGAAACAAAAACAAAGTATTTGAGTATCAAAGACTTCAAAGCACTTGTAGAGAAAGTGTTGTGTCATTGCATTCACTTTACCAAATCCTTCACCCAATAGAAGTTCATAGATTTACAGGATCACTTGAGAGTGAAGAAGACATATACTTCAAAAAAGGATTCTTAATTTACTTTGACTACCCCCTCTTTTATTTTTTGTGGGGGTTTGTACTAGATTTCCCCTCTTTCCTGACTTTTTGGGAATATTTTTTGTACTGGGATGCCTAACATGCCTTCATATTGTCGGTACCCAACCTTTTTTTCATGTATCATACTCACCTAAGTTAGGGTTAAGGGGGTGTTAGTGTATATGCATCATTTTCCCTCACATGCATGAGCTAGTTCAATCTACTTTGCAATGCATGGGTCATATTGTCGGGACCCAAAAAACATTTCATGTATCATACTCACCTAAGTTAGGGTTAAGGGGGTTGTTGGTGTATATGCATCATTTTACCTCACATGCATGAGCTATTTCAATCTAATTTGCAATGCATGGGATAGTTCACTCCACTCTGCATGCATGGACTAGCTCACTCCACTCATCATGCATGGGCTAGTTCACTCTACTTCACATGAATGAGCTAGTTCACTCCACTTTCACTTTGCATGCATGAACTAGTTGGCCCATAGAATAAGAGACCCAGGGGCATACTTAGGAAGGTGGTTGGAACTACCTAGGCCAGCATTGATGGTGCTCCAGTGGGTGGTCATGTCATCCAAATAAACACAAACAAAGAGGCAATGTTGGGATTTATCGGTTGTATTGGGGTGATGCAGAAGAGACCTAGGGGAAGACCTAGGAAGGTGGCTCCTAATACTGGCGCCAATGTTGGTGGTCGTCCAGTGGGCAGTCATGTCGTCTAGAGAAACACAAACCAAGAGGTAGTATTGGGCTTTGCTGATGGTATTGGGGTGGCTCAGGGATCGTTTATCTCTGACTATGACAAGACCACATACGAAATCCAACATGTTCCTACTTCATTGCGAGGTGATTTATTTTTAAAATAGTAATTGCATTCATCTGTTGTTTTATTCATATGACAATGATGGTTTTATTAATAGAAAAAGTAGGACCAATTTATTGTTTGGGAACAATCAATTATATTTGATATAAACCCTCAGTGATAAAGTGTTTTTTCAAACTGCAGAAACTTGGGTGAGCCAGGGAGATCAATCCAAAGAACATGAGCAGATGATCAGGATAGAAGAAGCTATTGTGCAAGAAACCAAGTCAACCAAGCAAGGACATGATCCATCTTCATACGTAGGCCTCTTTCTAGTATACCTCTAAACTTTGAGGTTTCTCTACATATGCTTCTTCCTCAATTGTTTTATTGAGAAGAACAGTATTTACAACCATCTAATGTAAACTCCAACCCATGGATACTGCAAGAGATATAATGGCTTGTGTAGAGATATATCTGGTTACTAGAACAAGATGTCATCATAGTCTTGTCCCTCCTTCTGGGAGAACCCTCTAACCCCAAATATTGCCTTATATCTATCAATGCTTCCATTTATAAGTATTTTTCTCAATTTCTCACATACATTGTTCTTCATCACAGATTCCTTCCATTCCTTCTTGACTGCTTCTAGTGTGTTCAAATCATGCATGTGGTCTTATGATTTTCAGTATAATCACTGGTTCAATTTGGTTGTTATTTTTCTTTCTTTATTAGAATCTTCATGTTCTTCCTCATGTTCCTCTTCAATCTTGGAGTCCATGTAATCTTTTATAGATTCCATGCCCTTCCTTCCTAAAGGCTCTAGCTTCTTCCTTTCATCATAGAAACATAAATGTAGATGGACAACCAAGTATATGCAAGGATTCCTTTAGAAGAATACTTTTTATAGAGTCAAGAAGAACGTGTGTTGCTTAGAATGGTTGTTACTTCCAATGAAGAACATGGAAAAATACCTCATAGTCTTCTCGAATTCTTCAATGGATCACATTTTCTCCTAATCCCATCTTCATGAGAAATATGCATGCTCTTCTTTTGGAATTATGAAATCATCTCCCTCTATCTGAGAGAGTCCATGCTTCCATTTGTTGCATATCTCTTTTCTTTTTTCAAAGTTTCATGAGCTTCTTCTGGTTCCCTTTTGATTACTCCATTCCTCTGAGTCAGATTCCCTCTAAGTCTCTTTAAGTTTGTTTCTATCTGTTCTAATTGTTTCCCATCGAGAAGTTGTTGCAAGCATTGTGTCATCCTAATAAACTTTTTCCATGAGAGCTTAGATTGTTCCCCAAAGGTTTGTGAACATATTTCACAAGGGTACCTTCCTGGAACAAGACAAGAAGCAAAATAAATATCCAAGACAATATGTTTATAATAGGAAATTGAAACAAGAATATAGACAAGGATAGAGGCAATTTCTACAAGCTTGGAAATACATCTTCATGATAGCCTTCATGAAATAAACTACCCAGGACAACAAGAAAAAAAATGTTTTTGATACAACATCTTTCATATGAATGATGGTTTCTTGGTAGCATTGTTAAGATGATCTTGTCTGAGAACAAGAACATAAAATATTTTGTAGAGGAGGTGTTAGTTTATTTTTGCAAATAAGTACTCTGAGTAGTATAAGCTACAAAGTACTTATCAATACTCACTTAAGTGACAATAATAAATATGTCAAACTTGATATGAAAACCTAGAGTGTTGCTATTGTTCCACTTGGATTTCTTTTCTTCTTAGACAAGTATCCTTTCTGACCTGTCCTTTAAACTTAAAACAGTGTTCTTTCTTGACAAAAAATTGAGTTATAGAATATGATCTCAACCTTATAATATCTTGACTAAAGTCAGCTTATGACTTTGACCAGAATTTGATAATGCTATAACAACCATAGATATATCAAGTCAAACCTAGAGAGAATGTTGATCTTCTGAATGCACTGAATCCAAGATCACTACTTTGGGCAAGATCCCTTATACATTCCCTTTATTACCCAACTATGACGGTAAGCCTTAGAATGACTTTGTTTAACCATAGGTTTAGCTACTAGAGGATTGGTAAACCTCATAATGTTCCTTTCTGTAGATCTCTCTTGGGCACATCATACACTTTCTTCATTCTAGATCTTATGTCTTCATGAATGCCACGTTCTGAGGTTCCTTCTCTTTTCTTGCTTCAAACTGTGGTTCCATGACCTTGATATCATGGATGATTTTAGGGGCTAAATTTTGCTCATGGGCTAATTTTCCATGGTTTTTCCCCCAAAAATATTTGCTATTCTAAAAATGATTCACCCAAATTCTATAGGATAAAATTATTTTACCTTAAAAATTTCCAAAACTTTATACAAATTATATAAAATCCTTATAAATTTGAATATTTTTACAAATATATCACTAAACATTCTATAGTTGGCATATGAAGAATTAGTACGATTCACCAAGGTTTCTAAATTTTAAAATAAATTTTCATCCTTAAAACCATCCATGCTTGATATCGAATGCTTTATTCTTGGCAAGGATGGGGTCAATCCTTTTCTTCCATCCTCTGAAGTTAGAAACCCCTTCTAACTTGTTTTTTGAATTCATAGAGTAATTTATGACTTCTTTGACATGGTCAAACTTTGACCTTGACTTGGTCAAGCTTTGAATTTGACCAACAACTCAAACTTGACATCTTAGCTTGCTGAGAGTACCAGGAGGTGCTCTAGGCTAGGGCACACTAGGTTATCCAGGAATTAGGTCAAGCACTTCACTAAAGGTGCTTAAACATGAGGGTTAGGGTTTCATTGTTGCAAAAAAAATATGACAACAACTACAATTGTAACTGAGAAAATCCTCCCAATCTACCTTCAAGTGGTTAGACTGTTCGAAGATAGTGTGGGCCCATAACCTGTTAGAAAAATAGGTGTGCTTGTTTTCACCATAGACAACATGGAAATATTGTCACCCAACCATAGGCACAAAGGCCACCCCAAATCACCTTAACCTTGACAGATATAATTATTATGGAAGAAAAACCTAGAACCAATAGCCAACCAAGGTAGCGTACCTCTCTCCAAAGCTAGCATACCAAGCAGAAAGTCCAAACCATAACCAAGAGAAAGTCCAAACATAACCAAGAGACCAAGTCGCCACTACTACAACTACAACTCTCCTCTAGTCATGCACATTACTTGTCCTTATGAAATTGTGAGAGAGAGTGAGTCCAAATGAGCTCTAATTCCCTCTATTTATACTGCTTGAACTTACATGACTGGGCCGACTTCTCTTCCTGGAGGATAATAACTTAACATTAATTATTCTCTTGAGTCGACTTGTCTTCTAGGATTATTATCCAACGTTTTAGGGTTTATATTGCTTCCCATAATATTTTAGACTCATCAAATATTGCATGTGTAGGTAAATACCTCCCACATCTACCGTAATATCAACAAAACCTATTGTTGATTATGTTGAAAACATTGATGAGTTGGTTTTTCCTAGCATGCCAAAATTTTGTAATGTTGTTGTAGATGACATTGTCATTGGTATGCCATGTTGTTCTACTCTTGTAAGTAAACCAAAATCTAATCTTACATCCTCTAATTACCTAGAATAGACATATTTGCGATATAGTCATCCTCGTCATAAAAATCAAGGGAATGGAAATTGTTCTTTCAAAAAATTTCATAAAAGACATGAAAGACATAACTGTGGACCAATATTTCCTATCGAGATAAACTGCAATTAGATTAATGAATGGTCATGGAATAATATAAAAAAATGATCAAGGAATTAATACATTTGTATCCTCAACTATATGATCATACAATGTTCCTCTTTCCTCTTTCCTCAACTATATAAAAAACTATGACAACAATTGCAATTGTAACTGAGAAAATCCTCCCAATCTACCTCCAAGTGGTTGGACTATCCGAAGATAGTGTGGGCCCATCACCTCTTAGAAAAATAGGTGTGCTCATTTTCACCATAGACAATATGGAAATATTTTCACCCAACCATAGGCACAAAGGCCACCCCAAATCACCTTAACCTTGACAGATAGAATAATTATGGAAGAAAAACCGAGAACCAATATCCAACCACAGTAGCATACCTCTTGTTGAAATAATGTAACTACAAAGAGCATTCTTATTATTATTTTATTGGATTAAATCCCCATTGCAGATTAATAATGTCATTATTATTATTTTTGTTATTGGATTAGTCCCCATTGTGGATTAATCATGTTCGCAATTGTATAAGGACCAAATCCCCTTTTGCAGATTGGTCATCAGACAATTACAAAGGGAAGAATAAGAAGTCGGCCCCAACAATTATAATGGAAGACCTAGAATTAATTAAAGGTGGGTTTACCCACCCAGAGTGAGAGGTTGGCCCTGCCAGTTGTGACCTTTCACACATGCCAGTCTTGTATAAATAAGAGGCTAGCGCCTCAATTCAAATACACAACTCACTTGCTCATTATCTTATGAGGCAAGCTGCAATTTCCAGTTGGAGAGAGGAGAAGAAGAGTGACGCATCTCTTGGGGAGGACTATCTTTATTGGTTTGAGTTATCTCTTGAAGATTGTATAAGGTATTTATGATAAGGAAGTTCTTGCTGGGTTTTCTTCCCCTAGAGGGTTTCCTGGGATAAATGTTGTGTCTCTTGTGAATGTTTATTTCTCAATGATCTTGTTCTTATTATGCTCTTATCTTATGAAATGAAAAGAACTATAATAATGGCATAAAACATTAACATGGGATCAGAGCCAACCTGAAAGAAGCATATTTCGCAAGAGGAAAAATGTCACTGTTATCGTACCCAAAAATTAGGGTTTTGAAAAAGTATCTCTTTTCATCTCCCTAAACTCCTAGAAAGTTGTGCCCTCCCCCAAGGATCATTTTGGCACTTAGAGCGCACCTTTTTAGTGGCTAGATCTCCTAGAAAGTGAAGCCCTAGTTTCACAAAGTACCAGAAAAATAGAAAACTAGAGTACCAGAAGTACCAGAAGTACCAGAGTACCAGAAGTACCAGAAAACCAGAAGCACCAGTCCAGAAATCCACAGATCAGATTTGAAGGGGTAAAAGTTGGATTTTCAAAAATCTGACTACACCAGCTAACTCACCTCAACTCAACGCACCTATCCCCTGGATCAGAATTTCAAAATTCAAAGTTTGAAAAATTAGGGTTTCCTCATAAAACCATAAGTTGCAGTTGTAGTTGCAGTCTCAGAACCAGTTGCAGTTGCAACACCAGTTGTAGTTGTAGCCGTAGAACCAGTTGCAATCACCCTTGAAATTTTCTCAAGAGTTGGCAATGATTATCGTTGCTACCAGATGGAACCACTACCTACAAATGCTATCAGAGGTATGTACTTACATATGTTTAATGGTTAAATCCTAAAGAGTATTTGCAGGAGAAGGGGTCTCTTTCCATAGATCCAAAAGGATCTCAAGATCCAACACATTCAGAGGAATGATGCAACCCAGGTGTGATTATTCTGATATACGTCTATTTTTCATAACATTATCTTGATTATTGTTGCATGTTGAAGCTATGATCAAATTATTAGAAGGATTAAAAGTTGATCATAGAGCTTATCCTCTAACCTAACCTTTTGTCAAGTTAGTGTATTGTCTTAGTACAATAGACAGGTTGAAGAAAGCACTCGTCACTTGAGTGAAGGAGACCTGGAAGAAAAGAAATCACTCACTCTTGAGGACAAGGCTCTAGGTTTGATTAATCAAGATTCAAAAGTACACATGACAAGATAATGACTTTAGTTGAGACAACAATCGTCGTAAAGTATTATACTTGATAACATGTGAGAATACTTTGTCTGATATGACTAACACCTCCTCTAGGAGAAACCTCATGTGTTAGTTTCAGATTGCCATGGAAGAATGCTTGGTCACAACACTATGAGAGTGTTGACCTCATTTCATATTGTATTTCTTACCTTTAATCTTTTCTTCAGATAAATTATAAGTAATAATCTCTAAAGGAGCTACTGCGATGATTGTTCGTGCTATTTCTTTATATTATCAAGAAGGATATTATTCTTGCTTGTTGTTTTGTTGACCTTGGTCCAAGTCACATGAGGAAGCTATAGTGAAGGTTGCAGAAGGCAACGTGCTAAAGAAGAAATCATAAATGAAGCAATCATCAGTGAAAAAAAAAGGTGGGTCACTGCCATGACCCACGCTATTGAAGAATCCATGTGAACTCTAGAAGATTAGCTCACATCAACTACAAGGCACTACAATACATATGCAAAGATGTCACACATTTACCAGAACTCAAGGTTGATCAAGAAGGCATATGCAATGGATGTACGCAAGGGAAGAACATAAAGAACCCATTTCTGAAGAGGGAAAACAAGGCAGAAGGAGTCCTAGAACTCACTCATTCAGATGTATGTGGCCCAATGCCACCATCCTCCATTAATGGGTATGTATACTATGTATAATTCATTAATGATTATTCTCATAAAATACCTAGATGTATTTGAAGTGTTCAACAAGATCAAGGAATTCAAAGCCTTGATAAGAGAACCCTTTTGTAAGGAATATTAAGATACTCAGGTTAGATAATGGAGGAAAATATACCTCAAAAGAATTTGTGAATATCTACAAAGATGTTGGGATCAAGATCTCCAACAAAATGGTGTAGCTGAACGGAAGAACAGAGCCATACTGGAAGCTATGAAGATCAAGATCTTCCTATGTGCTTATGGGCAGAAGAAACTATGGAAGTTGTTTATGTGCAGAATAGACTATCCCATAGTGCACTTGGGTTCAAGACCCTAGAAGAAATGTTCATCGGAAAGAAGCCAGAGGTAAGCCATCTCAAAATATTTGGCTATCTAGTGTTTATCCATATACCAAAAGAGAAAAGAAACAAGTTGGAACCCTCCGGAAAGAAGGGAATATTTGTGGGATACTGTGAGGTATCCAAAGCCTTCAGAATCTACATACCTGGTCACCGCCATATTGAGATCAGTAGGGATGTGACCTTTGATGAAGAAGATGCACTTAAGAAATCGAGAAGATGCCATATTGAAGAGGTATATGAAGAGGAACATGTAAATCCTAGGATGACAGAGTCCGTGAGGGAAGTTCCCAGAGCTGCAGAACCTGTAAGGGAAGTCATAGCTTCCCCTGATGAGGAGACTCCTAAAGATCTTGATATAACAGAAGTTCAAGAACCTCCTCAAATGACCTTCTCCCATAAAAGAAAGCCTACTTGGGCAAGAGGACTTATTCAAGATGGAGAGAAGTATGGTGTTCCAGAAGGAACCACAAGACAGGTGAAGAGACCAAAGCCATTCTCCAGTTACACGGATTTGATGTGCAATCTACTTGATGAGGAACCTGCATGTTTTGAAGAGGCCATCCAGAAGAAGGAATGGGAAGATGCCATGATAGAGGAATACCAATCCATAATAAAGAATGATGTATGGGAAATTATTCCCAGACCAAAAGATAAGGACATGGTATCATCAAAATGGCTCTTCAAGATAAAACATGTTGCTGATGGAAGTATTGATAAATATAAAGCAGGATTTATCGCTCGTGGCTTTTCCCAGAAGGAAGGAATCGACTATGAAGAGACACTCATTCCTGTGGCCAGATACACTTCGATTAGAACCATTATAGCTCTTGCTACCAAGATGAAATGGAAGCTGCACCAGACGGATGTGAAGACATCTTTTCTTAATGGTATCATTGAAGAGGAAGTGTATATAGAACAACCCTAAGGATTTGAGGTTGAAGACAAGAAGTCTCATGTCTGTCAATTGAAGAAATCTTTATATAGATTGAAGCAAGCTCCCAGAGTTTGGTATGGTCGTATAGAAAATTTCTTGATGAGCTTGGGATTTACCAAGAGTAAAGCAGATTCGAATCTCTACTTCAAGATCATGGAGAATGAACCAGTAATACTATTACTGTATGTGGATGATTTATTCTTAACTGGAGAAGAAAATATCATCACTGAATGTAAACAAAGACTTGCCACTGAATTTGAAATGAAAGACCTTGGCCTAATGCATTACTTCTTAGGTCTTGAGGTATGGCAGAGTTCGGAAAGAATCTTCCTTAACCAAGGGTCATAAACGGTCGAAATCTTAAAGAGATTCGACATGCTAGAATGCAAGTCCATGAATACACCCATGGAAGAGAAGCTAAAGCTGTTGGTCGATACTTTGTCAGATTTGATAGATGCCACTCTACAGACAGATTATTGGATCACTGATGTACCTGACGAACACCAGAACAGACATCTGTTTTGTAGTGAACACCTTGAGTCAGTTTCTAGTAGAGCCCAGACGTGTTCATTCAGTGGCTGCAAAACATGTGATGAGGTACCTTAAAGGTACAATGGATTATGGTCTTAGCTATGATGGAGATCATGACTTCACACTAATTAGATATACTGATGCAGATTGGGCAGGAAGCATTGCTGACAGAAAAAGCACTTCTAGATGTTGTTTCAGTTTGGGATCAGCTATGATCTCGTGGCGGAGTAGGAAGCAATCCAGGATTTCTCTCAACACAGCAGAAGTAGAGTACATTGTCACATGTTCTGCTAGCTGTGAAGCTATATGGCTTCGAAAGTTTTTGATAGGCCTATTTGATTTGGAGATGAGAGCAGCCATGATTCTATGTGACAATCAAATCTGTATTAAAATGACAGAGAATCCTATGTTCCATGACAGGTCGAAGCACATAGAGATCCACTATCATTTCATCCGCGACATGGTACAGAGAGGAGCCTTGAAGCTCCAATACATTAGCATGGATGAACAAGTTGTTGATGTGATGACTAAGCCTCTATCTCGTGTAAAGTTTGAACACTTTCAAGATAAGCTTGGTATTGTCCGAAAGGACCTTCCCTGAAAGGGGGAGTAGATATATTCCTTGATTCTAACCTCATTGTTAGACGTAAAGCAAGATGAGTCATGCTTCTGACCTCACTGTTAGACATAAAGCATGATGCCATGTGATCCTTGCTTCTGACCTCACTATTAGACATAAAGTAAGATGATTCATGCTTCTGACCTCGTTGTTAGACGTAAAGCATGACATTGTGTGATCCTTGCTTCTGACCTCGTTGTTAGATGTAAAGCAAGATGAGTCATGCTTCTGACCTCGTTGTTAGACGTAAAGCATGACACTGTGTGTTCCTTGCTTCTGACCTCACTGTTAGACGTAAAGCAAGATGAGTCATGCTTTTGACCTCGCTGTTAGACGTAAAGCATGACGTCGTGTGATCCTTGCTTCTGATATAGTTGTTAGACGTAAAGCAAGATGAGTCATGCTTCTGACCTATTTGTTAGACGTAAAGCATGACGCTACGATTCCTTGCTTCTGACATCATTGTTATACGTAAAGCGAGATGTTGATGTGTTCCTTGATTCTGACCTCATTGTTAGATGTAAAGCAAGATGAGTCATGCTTTTGACCTTGTTTTTAGACATAAAGCATGACGCTATGATTCCTCGCTTCTGACCTAGTTGTTAGACATAAAGTGAGATGATGATATTACTTTCTTCTGACCTAGTTGTTATATGTAAAGAAAGATGTGACTGACACTGAGCTATCAGCTTATCAGTTGTGACATTGAGCCAGTGTAGTACTGTGATGTGCCAGCCTAGTGCTGTGATGAGGTATCCTTTTTACTGATACATATTTGATGCAGATGATGATAGCATTCTTTTGAGAATGATGATGCCTCCGATGAAGAAAACTTCTGATGGCTCGTAAATGTGCTAGACAATGGTTCAAGATGATATTGACGATACTATCCTCCAGATGCCACTGATGATGTAGACCTCTCTTGCTTGATGCTGATGAAGAATACCCTTCTTGTTAAGGGGGAGTGTTGAAATAATGTATCTGCGAAGAGCATTCTTATTATTATTTTATTGGATTAAATTCTCATTACAGATTAATCATGTCATTATTATTATTATTGTTATTGTATTGGTCCCCATTGTGGATTAATCATGTCGATAATTGTATAAGGTCCAAATCCCCTTTTGCGGATTGGTCATGGGACAATTACAAAGGGAAGAATAAGAATTCGGCCCCAACAGTTATAATGGAAGACCCAAAATTAATTAAAGGTGGGTTTACCCACCCAGAGTGAGAGGTCGGCCCTGCCAGTTGTGAACTTTCACACGTGCCAGTCTTGTATAGAAAAGAGGCTAGCGCCTCACTTCAAATACACAACTCACTTGCTCATTATCTTATGAGGCAAACTGCAATTACCAGTTGGAGAGAGGAGAAGAAGAGTGATGCATCTCTTGGGGAGGACTATCTGTATTGGTTTGAGTTATCTCTTGAACATTGTATAAGCTATTTATGATAAGGAAGTTCTTGTTGGGTTTTCTTCCCCTAGAGGGTTTCCCAGGATAAATGTTGTGTCTCTTGTGAATGTGTATTTCTCAGTGATCTTGTTCTTATTATGCTCTTATCTTATGAAATGAAAAGAACTATAATAATGGCATAAAACATTAACACCTCTCTCCAAATCTAGCATACCAAGAAGAAAGTCCAAACCATAACCAAGAGAAAGTCCAACCATAATGAAGAGACCAAGTCACCACTGTTGCAGCTGTAACTCTCCTCTAGTCATGCACTCTACTTGTCCTTATGTAGTTGTGAGAGAGAGTGAGTCCAAATGAGATTTAATGCCTTCTATTTATACTGCTCCAACTTACATGACTGGGCCGACTTCTCTTCCTGGAGGATAATAACTTAATATTAATTATTCTCTTGAGTCAACTTGTCTTCTAGGAATATTATCCAACGTTTTAGGGTTTATCTTGCTTCCCAGAGTATTCTAGACTCATCAAAGGTTACATGTGTAGGTAGATATGTAGTGTCCCCAAGATCAAACCCTTTATAAGTCTGATGTATGAAATAAATTGTAAATATGTGTTATAGGCTGGTAAGCCAAGTTTTTATAAGCCAATGGGCTTATGTGATTGTTAGGCCAGAGAGCCTAAGGGTTGGAGGCCAAGGGCCTGATTTTGTACCTGTATGTATGAAACACATTAATAAAATATAAACACCTCCATGTGCAAACCGACCACAATGAATGAGTGATGGGGGACTGAGCTTCCACAGAGTAGGCAAGGAATTAGGGGCTGGAAGGTGGGAAAAGAGGCTAAGTGTTGAGACTAGGGGCTTAAGCCTTGGGAATAATATTTTATTATTATTCCAAAGAACATGTGCATTTTATGTTTTTTTTATCCTAAGTTCCTGGCAAGGGGAAAATGTGTAAAGGGGATGCATGCTAATGGAACACATGAAGTTCCAAGGGTGACAAGTATCAACCCTAGTGCATGCGAATAAAATGTCCAAGATGAGAATTGAGAGGGGTTCCTCCTCCATTCAACCCCCGACTACCTGAGGCGAACTGGTTTGACCTCTGCTAAGAAACGCTCATGCATCTTCTGAACCAAAAGGTGTGTATCTTTGTTCATTCTGGGATAACCGATACATCCTCTATCTGAATAGTTCAAACCTGGGTTGACCCCTACGTAGATTATTTGTCATGCATTCCTGAGAACCAGAGTGTGAGTCTATCATGTGTTGTCGGATTGAGAAATAAGAAGTGACCTACCATTGTTGAACCTGTTGGAAAGCCCGTGTCTATTTTTCCCATGGGTTGTTGTGGCCACGTAGTGGTGGAATGTGTGTGGCTTGTTAGCCAGTTGTGCAACACTCTCTCTTGGTTAGAGAGGTGATTGAGTTTCGAAGAATAGGTGGATTGACCTATGAGAGATTCTCTCAAGGTGAGGGAGTGCATAGAGGAAGGAGAGAACTCTTGGAAGGAACCCTGTAGCTGCCACAGAGCTCAGAGACTTCCAGTCAAGTCTGTTGTTGTAACCCAAGGCAAGGGAGGTTAGCAGTCGAAGGACTGTCTAGGTGATAGAGAAGGTGTATACTCCTGGGGTGGAACAGGCATGTGGGGAAGGAGAGTCTGTGGGCAGTGAGCATGATTGGTTCCTGGGAGAGAATTCCTTCCTTGTGACTGTGTGTTTTCCCTGTAACCTCAGCCTAGATTAGGATTCCCTGCCTTGGGGGTGGAGCTTAGTCCCAGCTCGGGGGTGACCCACTGTTGAGCTAACGAGTAGTGTGGTCTAAGGTTGGGAGGTTTGTGGAAGGCCTACACTTGGTTGATGGAACTGACACTGTTCAAAGATAAGTACCAGATGATGCTTAATTATGTTTTTGTATCCCTGTGTATTATAATTATCATGTATTCTACTGTGCATTTGGATTAATCTTATTGCCATGGATTATTTATGTTAGTAATAATTCTTATGCTTACTCTGAGCTTAAATGTATTTCTTTCTTAAATGCATGTGGATTATATAATGCCTGTATGGGTTATGTAGAAAGTGGTGTTACAACTTGGTATTAAAGTGAGCAAGCCTTGGCACCGAAAAAGTCGTGTTACAGTTTGGTATCAGAGCCCAAGTTTTGACACTGAGCCTAGATGGGCCAATTGATGTTGGAAATACTAAAACAACTGAGAGGGGGGGTGAATCAGTTGTTTATAAGATTAAACAATTTTATATCTTTTAAATAATTATTAAGATTTCTTCATGTGTCATCTACCAACA
>JZKD02S1960303.1:27643-53406 GCA_000966675.3 Picea glauca | reverse complement strand
CGTATATCATTTCTGTGTATTGTGAAGATTATGCTGGATATTTTACTGTTATTCTGTTATTTCTAGCATTTCGTTCCTGTTCTGCATATTTTATATATCTGGTATCTTGCAGCAGCAGTGTGAGAGACCACAGACCCAGGGAAGTTACACCTTGGGAACTGATGGCTTACTTCTATATAAAAACAGAGTGTATGTACACAATGTCTAAGAATTGAAGCTGGCAATTCTAAAGGAAATGCATAACATGGCTTATGTTGGACATCCTGGATATCAGAAGACTATGGCAGTAGTCAAAATCCATTACTTTTGGCCAGGTCTGATGAAATAAATCACTGAATACATCACCATATGTATGGAGTGCCAGAAAGTTAAGGTTGAGCATAGGCACCCAACAAGGTTGTTGCAGCCTTTACCCATTCCTGAGTGGAAATGGGAAGTGGTGAAAATGGATTTTATCACAGGACTTCCCAGAACAAGCAAGCATCATGATTCAATCATGGTGGTGGTGGACAAGCTTACCAAATCTGCCCATTTTATTCCACTGAAAACCACCTAGAAGGCAGTAGATGTTCCTGATATCTTCTTAAAAGAAGTGGCATGTTTGCATGAAATTCCTAAGACAATTGTGTCTAATAGGGATCCAAAATTCACCTCAAATTTCTAGAAATGACTGTTTAAGGGATTCAGAGCGAATCTGAACTTTAGTATAGAATATCATCCTGAGTCCGGTGGTTAGACAGAAAGGGTGAATAGTGTAATAGAAGACATACTGAGAATGTATGTGATGGATAAACCATCAAGGTGGGAAGACTACCTGCATTTGGTAGAATTCACCTAGAATAATGGGTATCATACATCATTGAAGATGAGCCCATTCGAAGCACTTTATGGAAGAAGGTGCAACACTCTAGTGAGTTGGGATAATCTAGCTGACAGAGCAGTAGTTGGGCCTGAGCTGCTCAAAGAGATGGAAGACCAAATGATAAGAATTAAACAGAACCTAAAAGATGCCTAGGACAGGAAGAAAAGTTACGCTGATAGTAACAGAACCCACAGAGAATTCAAAGTGGGTGACCACGTTTTCTTGAAAGTGAAAACTAATAGGAGTTCCTTGAAGTTGTGAAGTTGCACCATGTTGGAAACAAGATTTTGTGGGTTGTTTGAAATCTTGGAAAGGATTGGGCCAGTTGCATACATGCTTGCATTACCTGCATCTATGACTGTACATAATGTGTTTCATGTTTCACTACTTAATATATATATACCTAATGCTAATCATGTTATTGATTGGAATGTGACTCAGGTGGAACCAAAAGGTGTCCTGGAAGTGTATCATGTGCGCATATTGGATAGGAAAAGCAAACAGCTCCGAAATCAAGCTATAGAGCTTGTAAAGGTCTAGTGGACCTGGTATGGCCCTGAGGACGCAACATGAAAGCATGCAGATGCTATGCGGGCAGAGTACCCACATATTTTTGAAAATTTTGAAAAGCTTGCAAGGACAGTGTAAGGTTGCACTAAGGATAGTGTAAAAATAAGGGGAGGGGGAATTGTAGTGTCCCCAAGATCGAACCCTTTGTAAGTCTGATGTATGAAATAAATTGTAAATATGTGTTATAGGATGGTGAGCCAAGTTTGTATAAGCCAATGGGATTATGTGATTGTTAGGCCAGAGAGCCTAAGGGTTGGAGGCCAATGGCCTGATTTTGTACTTGTATGTATGCAACACATTAATAAAATATAAACACCACCACGTGCAGACCGACCATGATGAATGAGTGATGGGGGACTGAGCTTCCACGAAGTAGGCAAGGAATTAGGGGCTGAAAGGTGGGAAAAGAGGCTAAGTGTTGAGCCTAGGGGCTTAAGCCTTGGGAATAACATTTTATTATTACTCTAAAGAACATGTGCATTTTATGTTTTTTTTTTATCCTGAGTTCCTGGCAAGGGGAAAATGTGCAAAGGGGATGCATGCTAATGGAACACATGCAGTTCCAAGGGTGATAAGTGTCAACCCTGGTGCATGCGAATAAAGTGGACAAGATGAGATGTGAGAGGGGTTCCTCCTCCATTTGACCCCCGACTGCCTGAGGTGAACTAGTCTAACCTCTACAAAGAAACCCTCATGCATCTTCTGAACCAAAAGGCGTGTATCTATGTTTATTCTGGGATAACTGGTACATCCTCTGTCTGAAAAGTTTGAACCTAGATTGACCCCTGCATGGATTGTTTGTCATGCGTTACCAAGAACTAGAGCATGAGTCTATCCTTTGTTGCCGGATTGAGAAATAAGAAATGACCTGCCATTGTTGAACCTGTTGGAAATCCGGTGTCTATTTTTTCCATGGGTTGTTGTGGCCACATAGTGTTGGACTGCGTGTGTCTTGTTGGCCAGTTGTGCAACACTCTCTCCTAGTGAGAGAGGTTATTGAGGTTGGAAGAATAGGTGGCTTGGCCTATGAGCGACTCTCTCCAGGTGAGGGAATGCACAGAGGAAGGAGAGAACTCTTGGAAGGAACCCTGTAGCTACCACAGAGCTTGGAGACTTCAGTTTGGTCTATTTCCGTAACCTAAGGCAAGGGAGGTTAGCAACCGAAGGACTGTCTAGGTGACAAAGAAGGTGTATACTCCTGGGGTGGAACAAGCATGTGGGGAAGGAGATTTTGTGGGTAGTGAGAATGAGTGGTTCCTGGGAGAGAATTCCTTCCTTGTGATTGTGTGTTTTCCCTATAACCTCAGCCTAGCTTAGGATTCCCTGCCTTGGGGGTGGAGCTTAGTCCCAGCTTGGGGGTGACCCACTATTGAGCTGACGAGCAGTGTGGTCTAAGGCTGGGAGGTTCGTGGAAGGCCTGCACTTGGTTGGTGGAACTGCCACTATTTCAAAGATAAGTACCAGATGATGCTTAATTATGTTTTTGTATCCCTGTGTATTATAATTATCATGTATTCTGCTGTGCATTTGGATTAATTTTATTTCCATGGATTATTTATGTTAGTAATAATTATTATGCTTACTCTGAGCTTAAATTTATTTCTTTCTTAAATGCATGTGGATTATATAATGCCTATATGAGTTATGTAAAAAGTGGTGTTACAACTTCGTATTAAAGAGAGTAAGCCTTGGCACCAAAAAGTGGTGTTACAAAATACCTCCCACAACTACCATAATATCAACAAAACCTATTGTTGATTGTGTTGAAAACATTAATGAGTTGGTTTTTCCTAGCATGCCAAACTTTCATAATGTTGTTGCAAATGACATTGTTGTTGGTATGCCATGTTGTTCTACTCATGTAAGTAAACCAAAATCTAAGATTACATCCTCTAATTACCCAGAATAGACATATTTGCAATATAGTCATCCTTGTCATAAAATACGAAGGAATGGAAATTGTTCTTTCAAAACATTGTAAAAAAGACATGAAAAACATAACTGTGGACCAATATTGCCTACCGGGATAGATTGAAGTTAGATTAATGAATGGTCATGGAATAATATGAAAAAAATCTCGAGGAATTCATACATGTGTATCCTCAACTATATGATCATACAATGTTCCTCTTTCCTTCTATTGAGTGGTCGACTACGGTTCAACCAAACATGATAGTCGTCTGGGGTTTCGATTGAGATATTCGTCGATTGGAGTTCCACTTGAGTTATTGGGAGATATAGTCGAGTACTACTTCTTATGATTAGTACATGTCTAATGTAAATGTCGTTGGATGGGTTGAGACTAATTATATTGATTTCTTCTTATCTATTTGATTGATTGACTAGCTTATGATGTCATTGTTTCTAGTCAACTACATGACTGAGACAATGTTTTTTGGACAATATTTTGGAAACTTATCTGATGAATTCGACGACTTCTTTTAATCAACGTTGATGGTGACAATTTTCATACTTCTTTTGGATCATTTTAATATCATTCTTTATCATTTTGTTGTCTGCACAAATTAAGGGGCATGAGTGCTATGTAATTTTTATTTTCTCCAAGATGAGTTTAAAGTGGGGTGTTGGAACCTTGGGTTTCTTTGTAACCTCCCATTTTCGGATTAAGAGAGTTGATTATTTGAGGGAACCAACTTCCAACTAAAATATGCATTGATCGTGTACACATTTGGATTTTAGATCCACTCTTCATGGACAATTAGAATGATGCAGTCCTGTGATTGTTTGGTTTGGTCCATGTCTAAGCCTATTTATAGATGGTCCTTATGGATTGGTACATCATTGTGATATCTCCAAGATTGTTCATGTTCTTATGGAGCATACTTTTTATGATTCAATGCAACAGTGTCTTTAGACACCAACACTATTGTCAGGAAATGTCTAGTCTCTTCTATTGTCACTTACCTGTTCCAATAGGAATAAGAATGATGAAAATTCCCCTAATGATAGAGGTAAATGAAAATATTGTCATGCTCCAATTTTTTTTTCTTCATCATCGACCACATGGAATATTGATTTAGGATCCTCTAATCATATGGCCTCATCTTAGGATTGCTTCACTTATTTAGATCCATGCACCAGTCTTTCCATTTTAATGGGAGATTATACACATGTTCAAATCACAAATTTAGGTATCAAAAAGAGAGTGGATTTCACTCTGGATTCAATAGTGATTTTAGATATTTATGATGGATCAAAAGTTGCAGTTAGGGTACTAGATCACTAGTCCATGTTGTATGGTTTTTCCCATTTCATTCCTAAATATCCTTTTTTTCTATTAATAACACATGCTAATGAAGTTAGTAGGTTATGGAATGAGATATTTTGTCACCTCAATTATTGCTACTTGTCGTAGCTTAGCAAGTAGTCTATGGTAAAAAGTTTAATGAAAAAAAAAATGATGGAGTTTATCAAGGTTGCATATTTGGAAAACATCTAGAAGATAAATTTGTCAAGGGGAAGGCATGAAGGGCCTCCTCGCCCCCTGAGCTTGTTCACATCTACATCATGGTATCACTCCCTCACCCATCTGTGAGTAGGGCCAAGTATGTGTTGACTTTATTGATGATTGGTCATGGTAAATGTGGGTGTATTTTCTTAGAAAAAAATTAAGTATTTGAGTATCTCAAAGACTTCAAAGAACTTGTAGAGAAGGTGTTGTGTCATTACATTCACTTTTACTGGGTTTTCCCTCTTTCCTGACTTTTTGGGAATATTTTTTGTACTAGGGTGCCTAACATGGCTTCATATTGTCAGGACCCAATTTATTTTTCATGTATCATACTCACCTAAGTTAGGGTTAAGGGGGGTGTTAGTGTATATGCATAATTTTCCCTCACATGCATGAGCTAGCTCAATCTACTTTGCAATACATGGGCTAGTTCACTCCACTTTCCCTGCATGGACTAGCTCACTCCACTCTACATGCATGGGCTAGTTCACTCTAATTCTCTTGCATGAGCTAGTTCACTCCACTTTCACTTTGCATGCATGAACTAGTTCACTCTAATTCACATGCATGAGCTAGTTCACTCCACCTTCCATACATGAACTAGTTCACTGCACTTTGCATGTTCTTATCATAGTTTCATTTTCCACATAATACGATGATACATGAACTAGTCACTCCACTTTGCATGTTCCTATGATAGTTTCATTTTCCACATAAGATGATGATATGTGGGAGAATAACTTATTTAAAGACTCATATTTTTCCAATGTATGAAAGAATATGATACACAGTGGAACTCATAGGAACAAAAATTGGGATCCTGAGAAGAAATTCTGACACAGACCAAGATGCAAAGCAACAACAACCGCCCATTTATGGTGTTTTGTCCCCCACGACCATTTTTGGATCATGGCTGCATCCCCCCACAGGATATCCCATGTGCCCATAGAATAAGAGACCTGGGGGAAGACCTAGGAAGGTGGCTCCCACTTATACAGTGTTCCTACAAAAGAAGAGACCTAGGGGCAGACCTAGGAAGGAGGTTGGCACTATTGGGGCCAGCGTCGGTGGTGCTCCATTGGGTGGTCATGTCGTCCAGAGAAACACAAACAAAGAGGTGGTGTTGGGCTTTACCGGTTGTATTGGAGTGATGCAGAAAATACCTAGGAAGGTGGCTCCTACTACCAGCGCCAGCACTGGTGGTGGTCTAGTGGGTGGTCCTATCGTCCAAAGAAACACAAACCAAGAGGCGGCGTTGGGATTTTTCAGTTGTATTGGGGTGACGTAGAAGAGACCTAGGGGAAGAACTAGGAAGGTGGATCCTACTACCGGTGTCAGAGGAAATAGTGGTCCAGTGGGTGGTGAAGTCATCTAGAGAAACAAAAACCAAGAGGCAATGTTGGGCTTTGTTGATGGTTTATGGCATTGGGTGTAGGGATCGGTTATCTCTGACTCTGTCAAGGCCACATACGAAATCCGATATTGTGTCATACTTATAAACTTATTCTATGACAAATTCTACAAATATTTTTCATCAAAGGTTTGTCAACATATTTCACATGTGTACCTTCCTAGAACAAGAAAATAAGCAAAAGAAATATCCAAGAAAATATGTTTATGATAGGAAATCTAAACAAGAATAAGGAAAAGGATAGAGACAATTGCTTCAATACTAAAAGACATCTTCATGATATCCTTCATGAAATAACTTGCCTGAGACAACAGCAACAATAGTGTTTCCAATACAACATCTTTCATCTGAAGGATAGTTTCTTGGTAGCATCACTAAGATGATCTTGTCTAAGAATAAGAACAAGAAATATTTCCTAGAGGAGTTGTTAGTTTATGTTTGCAAATAAGTACACTGAGTAGTATAATCTACTAAGTACTTATCAATACTCACTTAAGTGACAATAATAAATATTTCAAACTTGATATGAAAACCAAGATTCTTTCTACTATTCCACTTGGATTTCTTTTCCTCTAAGACAAGTATCCTTTCTGACTTGTCCTTTAAACTTAAAACAATATGCTTTCTTGATAGAAAATTGAGTTAGAGAATATGATCATTGATCTCAACCCTATAATATATTGACTAAAGTCAGCTTATGACTTTGACTAGAAGTTCATAATGTTCTAAGAGCCATAGATATATCAAGTCAAACCTGGAGAGTGTGTTGATATTCTAAATGCACTGAATCCAAGATCATTTCTTTGGACAAGATCCCTTGTAGATTCCCTTTGTTACCCAATTTTGACGATAAACCTTAGAATGAATTTTCTAGACTAGAGGTTTAGTTGCTAGAGGATTGGTAAACCTCATAATGTTTCTTTCAATAGATCTCTCTTGGGCACATCATACAATTTCTTCATGCTAGGACTTATGTCTTCATGATTGGCACGTTCTGAGGTTCCTTTTCTTTTCTTGCTTCAAACTTTGGTTCCATGATCTTGATATCAAACAATGTATTCTTGGAAAGGATGGGGTAAATCCTTTTCTTCAATGCTATGAAGTTAGAAACCTCTTCTAACTTGTTTTTTTACTTCATAGAGTAAGTCATGACTACTTTGACTTGATCAACCTTTGAATTTGACCAACAACTCAAACTTGATTTCTTCGCTTGTTGAGAGTACCAAGAGATGTGCTAGGCTAAGGCATATTAGTTTATCTAGGAATTAGGTCAAGCACTTGACTCAAGGTGCCTAAACACGAGGGTTATGGTTTTGTTGTTGCAACAAAACTATGACTGCAATTGTAATTGTAACTAAGAAAATCTTCCCAATCTACCTTCTAGTGGTTAGATTGTCCGAATATAGTGTGGGCCCATAACCTATTAGAAAAATAGGTGTGCTCATTTTCACCATAGACAATACAACAATATTGTCACCCAATCATAGGCACAAAGGTCACCCCAAATCACCTTAACCTTGACATATAAAATAATTCTAAAATCAAACCCTAGAACCAATATCCAACCAAGGTAGTGTACCTATGTCAAGAGCTAGTGTACCAAGAATAAAGTCCAAACCATAACCAAGAGAAAGTCAAACCATAACCAAGAGACCAAGTCACCATTGTTGCAACTTCATCTCTCCTTCAATCATGTTCACTACTTGTCCTTATGCAATTGCGAGAGAGAGTGAGTCCAAATTATCTCTATCGCCCTCCATTTATACTACTCCAACTTACTTGACTGGGTTGAATTCTCTTCATAGATGATAATAAGTTAATATTGATTATTCTCTTGAGGCAACCTGTCTTCTAGGATTATTATCCAATGTTTTACGGTTTCTCTTTCTTCCATAAATATTTTAGACTCATCAAAGGTTACACGTGGAGGTTAATACATCCTGCAACTATCGTAATATCAACAAAACCTACTATTGATTACGTTGAAAATTTTGAGTGATTTGATTTTTCCTAGCATGCCAAAATTTCATAAAGTTGTCGCAGATGACATTGTTGTTGATATGCCAGGTTTTTCTACTCTTGTAAGTGAACCAAAACCTAAGCCTACACCCTCTAATTATGCATAATATAAATCTTTGCTATATAGTCATCCTCATCATAAAAATCAAAGGAATGGAAATTATTCTTTCAAAAATTTGCAAAAAAGACATGAAAGACATAACTATGGATCAATATTGCCTACTAGGATAGATTGCAATTAGATTAATGAATGGTCATGGAATAATATGAAAAAATTATCGATAAATTCATACATCAAACATCCCAGGAAGACATTTCAAGGCATGCTTTGCAATTTATTCAATTCTCATGGCTAGGTTACACCTGGAACTATTGTCACAACAAAGAAAATATTTGGCTGACTATTCTCCAAATACATCAATGAGCCATTCAATTATCGATACAGGGATGGGTCTACTGGATCAGAGTCTCTCAACTTCTTCAGATTTTTCTTTATGGGAGTTTTCCATGGATTTGCAATCCATTATCTCAGTCTTCTGAAGAACCATTCCAATACACTTCCTCTATCATAGGAAATTTTCACCATGCTTCTGTTGTATATAAGAGGAATTGCACTAAATTGCTTGAATCCATACAAGGTATTCTTCCATCTTCATACATGAGTCTCTTTCTGGTATACCTCAAAACTTCGAGGTTTCTCTACATATTCTTCTTCCTCAATTTCTCTATTGAAAAGAACAGTCTTTACATCCATCTGATGTAAACTCCAACCCGTGGATACTGCAAGAGATATAATGGATCGTGTAGAGACATATCTGGTTACTAGAACAAGATGTCATCATAGTTTTCTCTCTCCTTCTAGGAGAACCCTCTAGCTCCAAATTTCTCCTTGTATATATCATGTTGGATTACTTAGAGGGGGGGTGAATCAGTAATAGAGAAATTTAATCATTTTTAACCATATAATCCAAGTGTTATATCAATGAAGCATTATCATCCAATAACTACAGAGTAAATAAGAAATGATCAAATGAACAAACATACACATACATAGTAACCAGTGTTTTACGTGGAAACCCAAATCGAGAGAAAACCATGGAATGTTTTTTCTTATATGTCTTGAAGAATTACATTCATTGGAAGAACCGACTTCCTTTGTTTTCCAGCTGCAACTGGAAGGAGGCTTCAACCCCCTAGTTTCTTAGGATACAACATGAGGGAATCTCCATCTCCCCATATCTATAGCTACAACCCCCTATGTTCTCTGACTACAACTGGAAGTTGGCTACAACCACCTATCCTTGCCCCGTCTTGCCACCCTGAAGTAAAAGTAAAATGATGGAATCACTGTCAACCTGTCACTGTGAGATATACCATTGTAAACCTATACCAATAAATCTAAACCATGCATCAACCTACACCATAAACAAGTGCATCAACCATGCAACAACTTCTACCAAATAACTTGCAATCAAACTGTACCATAAACAAATGCATCCAACCATGTACCATGTATGTACCAATCATGTGTCAACTACTCATCAAATATGACTCATAAATATGTACCAACATTGTTGAGTATTAGTATTGACACTTCTATTACCCTATATTATCTATGTCTAAGTCAATTTTACCTATGATATGTGTATCTAATTGATTGTTTCATCTATAAATGCAATTAATGACCTTGATCATGTGCATAGAGAGTTAACTTATGATTAAGGCATGATTTGTTTAGTTTTCTTGAGTTAATTTGATTAAATGTTTGATTATGTATGATCCTAATCACTTTGACTCTTAAGCAGCATGATCTGGTACCCAGTCTATTCCGGTACCAAGGCTCCACCTATTCCGGTACTAGCCTGTGCTAATCCGGTACTAGAAATAATTCAAAATTTTGGAAAGCTTCTAGAGGAAAATCGGGCACATGGGTTTTGTCCAGAATGATGCTTTCATGAGGAAACATGGTTATAAATTCACCCATATCACACGTGTGGATCTCCATCTCAGGGGGGATGATTCTGCCAAAATTATCAAAAAAACTCAAACTGCCAACTTGTGCCTCGATTTTTGTGCATATGGTATCAGATATAGAAATTCTAAAACATGGGTTTTATCCAGAATATGATAAATTGAGTAATAAGTGTGTCGTTTTTTAAAATTAGAATTGTCTTGGGATATATGGGTGGGGAATAACTCGAATCTTTCCAAATTGTTAAAAAACAGATTTTTGGGATTTCTGCTAAAATTGTAAACATTGTTTTCTTAGTTTGAGGATTTGGTTTCATCCATTCCTCCATGGATTTTTGGTATAAATAATACCTCATAGGTCTGATTAGGGAGAAATTATCATGATGTAAGAATGGTTCTTAAAGGAGAATTGTTATGATATAGAATGGATTCATGAGAAGACTCTTTTTGTAAACCTACTTGTTGGAGATTAATGCAAGATTGAATTCAGTGATTTTGTCTCTCTTAGAAGTTAACATCTGGTGATCTAAAATATTTTGTGTTGGCATCGGCAAGGGCCATGGATCCAGTTTGGTAAGCTTATTGTAAATTGTTAGTGTATATTTTCATTTCATGTATTTGTTATTTTGATTTCATGATATTTTGTTTGATTTCACTATTTGAATTTGTTGCAAAGTGTGGTAATGCAGGAACAGTTGGATCTCCATATTTCACCATACATGAGATTTAATGGAGCATCCCACTTGTTAGTTTGGTTGTTCCAGGAGATAGATCTTAAGTTCATCTTTTCATTTCATGAGCCTCTAATGAACAGATTTGTCACGTAAGAAAGAACCTTTTGATTCATTGTTTGCTTGAGAAATTTTGTTATCAGTTTTCTCTTCTAAGTTTGGAATAGTATTGTTGAAGTGTACCCAGATTTGATTGCTAAGAGTAGAAGCTATAGATAACTAATTCAAAGTCCATCTTTCCACTTCATGAGCTTAAAAATGGGCAAGGCATTATCTGTGCAAAATCTTTTGAGTGTATGATTGCAAGTTTTGCTTTCTAATTTCTGAATTGTGTGAAGAGTGTTATCTTTGAAAACAAAGTGTTTTGTTATTGTTGGTTTTCTTATCTAAGCTATACTAAACAGATTTAGGAACCTATCTATTATTGGCACATATAGTGCATCAACTCTATTAATTATGAATCTCGTTTGATAATTTATGTTTGGTAATATATTATGCAAATAATTGCACCAACATTTTGGCGTCGTTGCCAGGGAGTTGTAAACAATAATAGGTAGTATTAGAATCATATTTCTTTAATGGTTTTGGATTGGTTTTATGGATGAGCTATCAAATTTGATGTATTTTTCTTTTGCAAATAGTTTTAAAATTTAGATCTTTAATGATAAATCATGTTTGGGGTGCTGTAAAAACCCCCCGAGTACTAATCTGTGTTGCAAAATAGGTATCATCAACCAGTTAGAGTAATTCAAGGATGATCAAGAGCTTGAAGAATGTTCCTCCAAGAAATTTCTCGCATTCTGGCAGCAGCTAAGATATCCGCCTCTCAAGAAGAGCATATCTTCACAATAGTCAAGATTCTAGTTGTCTCTCCACATGAAGAGTTAGAAGTCCCGTCAAATTCTTCTTGTCAGTTTGTTGAAGGGAATAAAGAATCATGGATAGAATTCAATGGAGAGACACCAGTGGAACCTAAGATAGAGGAATCCTTAGCATGCCTCTCAACAGATCCCGTATGTACTCCGAAGACCAATCATCTTGAAAAGGATAATTTGCATTGCATGGTAGAGGAGGACATTCGGTGTGACCTAAACAAAGAAGAGAAAAAAGAATATAGTGATCATATTGAAATATGGTTTCAATTAGTTATTAGGTCACACCACTTTTTTATTTATTGCTTGATCTCATCATCAAAGAAGCTGGTCCCTCATACTCCGGTTTGCATTAAAATTTATCTTTTAAACTTGAGTATGGATATATTTCTAACCTCGTTATGCACATGGCTTCACTGGAAGTATTGAAGGACATTTTCTTTTGTTCAATCAGAGTAGAATAGGCAAATAAATAAATAAATGTTGCACATAAGTAAAATGCAACCTATCTTTCATACTTTTCATAAATGGGAATGTCAAAAGCTAATAAAGGAATCAACTTAAGATCTTTTGTTCCTATAGTAGATTTATTTTTAAAAGATATGATGATTTTGTTTGGAATCTTATGAAAAGTGAATCTCTTCATCCTCCGAATGCACACATAATACTGGAAGGGTTTCAAAAGCAAACAAGGCATCCTTGTCAATGGAAGATAACACTTAAGGGAGTGCTTCATGACCTATTTCTTCAAAATTCTTCTTTTTCTTTAAAGTTGTTAAAAATTATGCATTCATGCTTTATCATTACCTATCTATTTTAAGACCACTATTTCACAAGGATGATCAATTTAGTGATCCTTTTAATAGAAGTTGAAACTAAATTCTAATTCCAAACTATTTTATTCATAGCTAATAACTCAACTTTTGACATTTTCCCTAAATTTTATGTTTTTGAGCATGAATAAAAAATCTAGTTTTAATTATTTCTATTGGTTTGTTTTTAGCAGGTGTTCACAATTCTCTGAGAAACCCTTTTTAGCATCTTGCATTGTTTTCATGAGGCCATGCAAAACCTTAGGCATGGGGGACTGGTTGTTGAAACCTTCATATTCTCTTCTAGCTTCCATCGGCGAGGCCAAATCAACACGTTCAGTGCTGGGATTTGATAGTCATTTCCAGAGTTCTGGTACTATTCTATTCCGGTAATGCAGAATTGCGTTCATCTGGTACTGCAAACAATGTTTTCCTCTGTGCTATTTCGGTACTAAAGCACAACCCTACGTCCATCCAATACTCAGGTGATCTGGTACTGGTAATAAGGTGTTGGTAGCTCTAATCATATATTTAAGTTTTTCTACTCGATTTGAGTACCAGGACATATAAATTCAACACTTTTCATTTTACTAAAGAAATTAGACTAATTATGTAGTAAACATATGGTTACTCTCAATTATTGCACGCTCCCTACCATGAAATTTTGGAAGCCCTCGGATACATCTCCTCGTATATTATCACTGAATTCCTTGGTGAAGTGGTTGTCATCATGAATGAGAAAAAATCATCCATCATGTCACTCTGTTCCAATACTATCTATTCTGGTACTACAGAAACCTACTCCATTACTTATCTGGTACTGATGCCAAAGTGATATGATCTTTGTCATGTGCTTAACATTGTTTTCACTTCAGGTAATTAGAGGTATGGGCTAATATCTTCATATTATTTCTATCAAGGATCATTTAAGTCTTGTATTGAATTGTTTTTACTCTCATGTACATCTTCCTCCTACATTTCTACACTCAACCCCAAATGAATCATCCTTGCTCTCATTTAAGAAGATATTTTCACATTTAATTGTATATAATAATGGGTGCGCTTGTCCTATTACCTCATTATTTTGAAGAAATGATTGATAATTAAAATATCCATTAAAAAGTGGTGACACCATTATGTCTAATACTAACCTAGTTGATTCAAACAAGTTTTTATCCAAGTTTATCTTTACAAGTTTTTCTTTGAAGGTATTGATGAAAACCTCATCTGGTGGACCACCCTTGCAAAACCACAATGAAATTTCATGAGAATCCTAATACGATTAGCTAGAGGGACCTCTTAGTCATTATCCAAGATGTTCCATTATACATTGAATAGATGAGATTTAAGTTGAATGTGGATGATGTCACCCTTGGGATAATTGCAAACAATTAATTATGTGCCTAATAAATCTAAAACATTGTCATACCACCTACCCTCCTTATGTTCTAAAATTGTCAATGAACAATATAAATTATTCTAAATCTTTGAGTAATATAATAAAAAGGAAGTATCAGAAAGTACAGGTAAACCCGTCGGGGTACTAAACAGGCCTGCTAGCAGCGAGGCCATTCTTGCATGGTACTAAGGTAAACCCGTCGGGGTACTGAACAAGCTTGCTGGCAGCGGGGCTATTCCAGGTAAAGAGAGTTGAAAAACATAAAGTGTCACACTTAAAACTGAACATAAACCCTTGGGTATCATTCTGAAGCAATCATTATCAAATCAAGGCTAGGAGATGACCTTTATATCTCTCAGATGATGTTCTTAAGAATCTTCAAGTATCCACTTTAGAGTTCTATCTTTAAAATAAATAGGCTTGCATGAGAAGTGGGACCCTCATTATATGTACTTCACCTTAAATAAACATGAAGAACTTCATCTCTACAAACTTGAATCTGAAACGAGTTAATCATCTTGGGATGTATTCCTTTATGTGTCCCCCTCTTCAAATGATATCTAAACTATGCTTATATCACTTTTGTTTTAAAGGTAATCTAGCTAAGGGGGCCTATTAGTCAAAGTCATTTAGAAAACTCTTGGCCACTATCCTATGATTGTATTAGAGTCACATCCATCCCTTTCTCTTAACTTTGATTAAAAACAGATTGGATAAGACTTAACTTCAGGGAATGCTTGATCAAGTGAGGAGTATCATCAATTGTGAAACTTTGAAGATAATTATTGCATGAGGACATGCAATGACTTAAGCATGGGGGAATGTTGAGTATCAGTATTGACACTTTTATTACCCTATATTATCTATGTCTAAGTCAATTTTACCTATGATATGTGTATCTAATTGATTGTTTTATCCATAAATGCAATTAATGATCTTGATCATGTGCATAGAGAGGTAACTTATGATTAAGGCATGATTTGTTTAGTTTTCTTGAGTTAATTAGATTAAATGCTTGATTATGTATGATACTAATCAATTTGAATCTTAAGCAACATGATCTGGTACCCATTCTATTCTGGTACCAAGGCTCCACCTATTTCGGTACCGGCCTGTGCTAATCCGATACTAGAAATAATTCAAAATTTTGGAAAGCTTCTAGAGGAAAATTGGGCACATGGGTTTTGTCCAGAATGATGTTTTCATGAGGAAAATTGAGTCATAATTCACCCATATTGCACGTGTCAACCTCCAACTCAAGGGGAATGATTCTTCCAAAATTATAAAAAAAACTCAAACTGCCAACTTGCGCCTCGATTTCTATGCATATGGTATCAGATCTAGAAATTCTAAAACATGGGTTTTGTCCAGAATATGATAAATTGAGGAAGAATTGAACCATTTTTCAAAATTAGAATTGGTTTGAGATATATCGGTGGGGGAATAAGTTGAATCTACCGAAATTGTTAAAAAACACAGATTTTTGGGATTTCTCCTAAAATTGTAAAAATTGTTTTCTTAGTTTGGAGATTTGGTTTCATCCATTCCTCCATGGATTTTATGTATAAATAATACCTCATAGGTTTGAGTAGGGAGTAATTATCATGATGTAAGAATGGTTCTTAAAGGAGAATTGTTATGATATAAAATGGATTCATGAGAAGACTCTTTTTGTAAACCTACTTGTTGGAGATTAATGCAAGATTGAATTCAGTGATTTTGTCTCTCTTAGAAGTTAACATATGGTGATATAAAAGCTTCCATGTTGGCATCGGCAAGGTTCACCGATCCATCTTGGTAAGCTTATTGTAAATTGTTATTGTAGATTTTCATTTCATGTATTTGTTATTTCGATTTCATGTTATTTTGTTTGATTTCACTATTTGAATTTGTTGCAAATTGTGGTAATGCAGGAACATTTAGATCTCCATATTTCACCATACATGAGCTTTAATGGAGCATCCCACTTGTTAGTTTAGATGCTCTAGGAGATAGATCTTAAGTTCATCTTTCATTTCATGGGCCTCTAATGAACGGATTTGTCACCTAAGAAATAACCTTTTGATTCATTGTTTGCTTGAGAAATTTTTTTATCAGTTTTCTCTTCTAGGTTTGGAGTTGTATTGTTGAAGTGTACCCATATTTGATTGCTAAGAGTAGCAGCTACAAAAACTAATTGAAAGTCCATCTTTCCACTTCATGAGCTTGTAAATGGGCAAGGCATTATCTGTGCAAAATCTTTTGAGTGTATGATTGCAAGTTTTTCTTTCTAATTTCTGAATTGTGTGAAGAGTGTTATCTTTGAAAATAGAGTGTCTTTTTATTGTTGATTTTCTTATCTAAGATATACTGAACAGACATAGGAACCTATATGTTATCGACACATATAGTGCATCAACTCTATTGATTATGAATCCCAGTTGATAATTTATGTTTGGTAATATATTATGCAAATAATTGCACCAACAAACATCATCAACTATACACTTCATGTATGTCCCAACTCATCAACTACTTGTCTAAACCATGTACTCAACATGTACCTCAATCAAAATCGCTCATCAATTTCATCATCCAAATATGATTTGTAGCTCTGTAATAGAACTGGTGTATATGATCACATTCTTGAAAACCTTCCTTAACTTCAACAACAAAAGACTAGCATTTTCATCAAACTTTTCTTTAGTCTCACATGCTTAGTTTTGGATTAGTCAACAACCCTAACTTGAAGTAATCATAACTTTGTACCTGTAATGTATAAAGATAGGAAACTAATACACAATGTTGTTCAATGTGTTTTATGCAATTCATTCAGGTGTCACTACTTCGAACCTCTCATAAAAGGAGTGATATAAAAAATGACATACCTTATTGAATTCTGACTTATTCTAGAGAACGACATTGTAGAGCATGCCCCGCATGGAATATTTGTTGAATTGATATGAAAATGTTATAAATAATACTACATACATTACCCTAAACAATACATTTTATTTCACAGAATTTGGATTTGATATGAAGAAGTTATGACATTTTTACCTGAAACACCTGTTTTTGACTAGTTTCAGGACTAGCCACAAACCCTAATTTTCACGGAGTGTAACTCCAAAAATAATATGAACCACAAGATGAATTTCTTACCATGGATACTTGGATATGTTTTATTAATGGAATAGAAATTTCACGGTCTGAATAATTATAGAAAAAAGTTTATAGCGAAAATGGTGAGATGACCTGTAAATAACATACCTTAGAAAGCACCATCAAAAGAATTTATCCTTCCTTACATTTCGGCATTCTTTTCTTCACCTTCCCTCAAAATTTTGGCTTAGATATCCTTGGTTACCTAAGAAACCTATATATATTCAATATGCTCAAGTTTGATTAAAATGAGAGAGCCTTGCCTCTTATTTATACTCTTCAAGTAGCTTCCTTAAAAACATCTTCTAGGTCACTTGGCCTCACTTTCCTTATTTTAGGGTTAACCCACTTTTAATTTATCCATTAAATTTATTAATGAAATAATTTATTTTGTATTCACTTTGACTTATAATACACTCATTACTTCACTTTATTATTTACCTTTTAAAATCTCTTAAACCACTTTGACTACTTTGATCTTTTTGGGCTTCTAGATGACATATGAGGGTCCTCCAACTTCGTAAGGCCATAACTCTCAAACTGTGAGGAGTTATGTGATGTTCCACATACCACTAGAAATGGAATGACATTTACTATCAATATAGAATAGTATTATCTGAAAATATATCATAAATAATACCATTATCCATCAAACAAACTTGGGTCCATTACCCAAACCTAGGGTCTCCAACTTCTCATGGCCATAAATCTCTAACCGTGAGGAGTTATGTGACGTTCCACATACCACCGGAAATGTAATGACAAGAACTATCCATATAGGATCTCATTATTCCACAATTAAGCATGGGTTCTCTTACTCCACAAAGAGTCTTCCCGTGAGGGCTTTCACCATAAGGGGACCACTTTGGAGTTCATCCATCTTTACTTCTTATGAACCATGACAAGACAATAATGAGTCATATTTACATCAAACAATCATGGGTCCATTACACAAAATTTTGTGCTGCAGGGATTTCTTCAAGGGTTGACATCAATGACAACCAACTTTAATCAACAATCTCCCCCTTTAGCATTGATGGAAACACTCTGATGCAATACTAAAATCATATCACTCATGATCCCCCTGGAACCATGCCTCTGTCCTTTGTATCTAATAAATTTTCCTCTGTCCTCTGCATATGATAAATATGCTCCCCCTAGAACCATGCCTCTATCTTCTGCATCTGATAAATCTCTCCCCCTTTGTCATCAATGGCAAAGGTATCTTTCCATCTGGGGTTGCTCCCCCTAATTGAACTATCCTCTTATGGTGCTTCCTCATGTACATCTAAGACATATAAGATAATCATTCAAAAAGCATTCATTTTGGAGTAGAAATAACTCCAAGTCTTTGGCGAAGATATTCAAAGGATTCTTGTGGAAGTGGTTTTGTAAAGATGTCTGCCACTTGTTATTTTGTGCCCACATACTCAACTCCGATGTTCTTTTTTGGAACTTGTTCTCATAGAAAGTGATACTTGATTGGAATGTGCTTCGTCTTGGAGTGCATCACTGGGTTTTTTGAGATACTGATGGCACTTGTACTATTACAATATATTGGAATGGGCTCATCATACTCAACCTATATATCTATCAAAGTTAGTTTCATCCAAAGAACTTGTGTACAACATGTTGTTGTTGCAATATACTCTGCCTCGACTGTAGATAGAGATATTGATGATTGTTTCTTGCTTAGCCATGATACCAAACACTCACCTAAGTATAACACTACTCCACTGGTGCTTTGTTGGTCATCAATACAACCTGCCCAATCTGCATCTATGTAGGAAATAAGTGATAGATCTTTTCCTTTTGGATACCATAATCCAAACTCTTCTGTTCATTTGAGATATCTGAAAATCCTCTTTACTTCTAATACATGTGATTCCTTTGGTGTTTCTTGAAATCGTTCCACCTGTCCAACTGCTTGCATTACATCTATTTTGGATGCTATCATATAGAGTAGGCTGCCAATCATTGACCTATATTGCCTCTGATCTGTAGACTTTGAATCATCATCTTTGCTCAACTTACAACTGGTCTGCATGGGAGTGATAACTGGTTTGCAATCTTCCATTCTGAACCTCTTTAGCATTTCTATGATATACTTGGTTTGAGAGATAAAAATTCCTTAGATGCTTTGATGTATTTGAAGTCCTAGAAAGAAGTATAGTTCTCCAAGTAACGAAATTTCAAATTCATTTTGCATGCCTTTTGCAAATTTTTGTCTTAACCTGTCATCATCACTACCAAAAATAATATCATCAACATAAACTTCAATTAATAAAATATTACCTTGACTTACCTTGATGTAGAGGTTTTTGTCCGCACTTCATTTTCTGAACCCTGCCTACTGCAGATACTTACCCAATCTAGAGTACCATGCTCTAGGAGCCTATTTTAGACCATAAAAGGCCTTCTTTAATTTACATACATAGTCTATGTTCTTTGACAACTAAAATCCTTTTGGTTGTTTAATGTAGACTTCTTCTTCAAGTTCCCCATTCATAAAAGTTTATTTTACGTCCATATGATACAAATTAACATTTTTGGAGCATGCATAAGCTAAAAGTAAATGGATTGCTTCAATTCTGGAAACTGGGGCAAATGTCTCTTCAAAGTCAATTCCTTCAATCTATGCATATCCTTTACATACGTATCTAGCTTTGTTCCTTCTAACCTGTTCATCTTCATTCAATTTATTTCTAAAAACTCATTTTGTGTTGATCACTTTCTTATTCTTTGGTCTTGGAACCAATTCCTAAGTGTCATTTTTCTCTATTTGATCCAATTCTTCATCCATGGCCTTATGCCAAAATTCATCCTTCCCGGCTTCTTCAAAATAGTTTTGTTCAATTGTAGATAAGAGTGTTAGGTGTGTTTGTTCTGGTGAATGGATTTTTTTTGTAGTCTCAAATCCTGCATCTTTGTTTCCAATAATCTGATCTGAAGGATGATACTTCTGTACTTGTTTGCTAGGTGTCTTTGGATATACTTTCTGAACTTTCTCTTCTGCTTCTGTCTGATTCTCTTCATATTCCTCTTCTACTTCTTTTTCATCTTATTCTTCAAAAAGTTGTTCCATTGATTTGTTTTCTTCTTCATTTGATTCTGGTCTGCCTGTTTCATCAATTGTTACATTGATGCTTTCCACAACTTTGTTCAATCTTAGACTATAACACTTGTCTGTTTTCCTTGTACTTGAGTAACCAGCAAGTATTCATTTGTCCACATGAGAGTCAAACTTTCCTATTCTTCCATATTCTCTTTTGATGTAGCATTTTCTTCAAAAAACTCTGAAATGCTTCACATTTTTTGGTCTTCCTTTCCATAGCTCGTAGGGAGTTTTATTAGTTTTGTTTCTGATAATTACTCTGTTTTGAATGTGAAATGTTATATGCACTACCTGTTTCCAAAATATATATGTCAATTTGGAATCCATTAGCATTGTTCGATCCATTTCTTTAACTGTCTTATTCTTTCTTTCAACAACTCCATTATGTTGAGGTGTCCTAGCAATGAAGAATTGCCTTTTTATTCCATTACTTCTACAGCAGTCCATAAATTCCTTTGAAGCGAAATATCCTCTATTATCAGATATCAAACATTTGATTCTTGAATCCATCTCATTTTCAACCATTTCCTTGTAGATCTTTAAGTTTTCAAAAGATTCTGACTTGTTCTTGAGAAAGAAAACTACAGTCATTCTTGTATAATCATCAACTAATAACATAAAATATTTTTCACCTTTTAATCCCTTTGTTGTAGTTGGTCCAACTAGATCAGTGTGCACAATTTCCAGTGGTCTTGTTGTTGAATATTCTTTTGATTTGAACCTAGTCTTTGTTTGCTTTCTTTGTTGACAATGCTTTCATAAAGCGTTGGTTGGTTTCGTGATCTGGGGAATTTCTCCGACTGCTTCTTTTTTGCTGACTTTGACAAGGTTATCAAAATGCATGTGACCCATGCTTTTGTTCCATAGCCAACTTTCATATTCCTTTCCTATACAACACTTTTCATTTCCAATTTCACTTAACATATATATGGTGTTTGAAGTTCTTGCAGCTGTACTGACCAATTTCCCTAAACCTTCTTTTCTTATCTCACACTTTTCTGAATTGAAAGTAAGTTTATGACCTTGGTCACACATTTGACTCACACTTAGAAGATTATGTTTCATATCTTATACTAGTAGAACATTTTCTGTCTTTTCATTCTTGTTCCCAATTCGATTTGTGCCTTCTCCAATGATTTTGGATGAATTATCATTTTTGAAGGAGACTGATCCATTTTTTTTCTTTTCGTAATGTAATAAATTTGTCTTTATCACCTGCCATGTGTTTTGAACATCCACTGTCAACATACTAACCGTGTTTCTTCTGCTTAGCTTGTAGAGCGACTATGCATTCTTCATTGTTATACTAATCTTGCCTTCTTATAGATGCCATTTTCTGAGGTTCTTGTCTATGACTATTGTTATTCTATTGAGGTTCTTTAGGAGGGATTGTCAATCTGCAATTCTTGGTCATATGTCCAAAATTGTTACATTTGTAACATTCCACTTGAGTACTCAAATATTCAAACCTGTTGTAACTTCTTCTTTATGTGTCACTAGGTCTCCTTGAATAATCCCTTTGTGTATAACTCTCAAAGTTGTTACTGTTCCTGTTGTTAGCTCTTCAATTCACAGCTTTATGTCCAAAATTATTACATGCATAACATAAACCAAAAAATATAGTTTGATACCTGGGAGTTGAAGATCTTCTGAAAGGAGGTTCTCTTAAAAATTCTTCTTATTCTTGAGTCCTATCTGTCTGTTGTTGATTCTGAAATCTGAATCCTTGGTGGAGGAGTGTCCCCGTAATCTTCCTTGTATATCTTCCTATCCTCTTTGATTGTTTCTGTATAACTCTTTGTATTTGTTTCTGTCTCTATTGTTTTGGAGCTTGATCCCTTTTCTATTTGATTGTATCCAATTCTGGACTTGTCAATATGAGATTTTTGACTGATGATAATGTCATTCATAACTTTTGAGCTATTCTGCATATTTTTCTTTTGAATATCCTTTCTTAGTGTGACAACCTCTACTTCCAAGTTTCCAATGATCTTGTCTTTTTCCTCTAGTTGTTCTTTGAGTGCTTCTTCAATTCTTTTATCTTCTTCTATTTGAACCTTCAATTTTGTGATCATTTGTTCTAGTTCTCGAGTGTCCTTTTTTTTGTCTAGTTCTACTTGGAATTTCTTGTTTTTCTTCTTTTCTCTTCTGATAACTTCTATGGCACACATTAATTCTTCTCGATAGTCAACTTTTGCCTCTTCACATTCTTCTTTGACTTCTTCACATTCTTCTGCGGCTTCTTCATATTCTTCTTCATAGTCTTATTTGTCAATGTCTTTTACTGCCATGAATAGAACTCTTCCTGTCTCATTGTCATCGATTTCATCTTCATCTAATGATGAGATGTATTCTTTGGTGTGTAAGATTTTCTTGAAAATTTTCTTTGTAGTTCTTTTTCCTTTATATGTGTGTTTTCCTTTTGAGTAACCTTTATCATTTCTCTTTCTCTTATGAGGAAATTTGTTAGCAAAATGACCAATACCATCACAGTTAAAACAAATTAAAGGGAGCTTACCTCTATACCTATGGTTGGTTCCCTTGTTCAGTCTTTTGACGAAGTTGACCACTTCTTCATCATCTTCCAAGGCGTCATTGTTGCTGCTATATTCTTCTTGTTCCTTTTTATTTTTCTTTGATCTTTTGGATGCCTTGAAGGCTACTTCTTTTACATCTGGATTTTCATGTTCAATTCTTATTTCATATGTTGTGAATATTCCATGCAGTTCGTCCATTCTTATTGAGTCCAGATCTGATATTTCTTCTAGTACTGATATCTTAGGGTTGAATCTCATAGAAAGAGATCTTAGTATATTTTGAGCAATTACAGTTTCTTCAATTTCTTTTCCCAATCCTATGATTGCATTCACTATTTCATCAAATCGTAAGAAGTAGGCTACAATATATTCATCTTCCTTCATTTTTAGTTGTTCGAAATGACCTCTGTAAGTCTGAATCTTTGCTTCTTTGACTCTTCTATCTCCTTCATAAATATTTTGAAGCTTGTCCCAAATCTGTTTAGCGGATTTACAGTGTGCAACTTTGGTGAATACCGTATCACCAAGACCATTCAAAAGTTCATTTGTGGCTTTGGAATTATTATCATTGAGTTTTACTGCTTTGTCATTTGTTGGTGGAACTATTGGTGCTGTGTATCCATCGATAATTGATTGCCAAACATGAAATCCCTGTGCCTCTATATATGTCCTCGTCCTTATGCTCCAAAAAACATACTTCTTTCCATCAAACTATGGTATTCCATTTTTATATGAGATGGTACTCTCCATGATCTACCTTTCAATGGTTAAACTAATTTTTGAAGGAACTTTTTCTGATACCAATTGTTGGATTACTAAGAGGGGGGGTAAATCAGTAATAGAGAAATTTAATCATTTTTAACCATATAATCCAATTGTTATATCAATGAAGCATTATCATCCAATAACTACAGAGTAAATAAACAATGAACAAATGAACAAACATACACATACACAATACCAATGTTTTACGTGGAAACTCAAATCGGGAAAAAACCACGGAATGTTTTTTATTATATGTCTTGAAGAATTACATTCATTGGAAGCACCAACTTCCTTTGTTTTCCAGTTGCAACTGGAAGGAGGCTCCAAACCCCTAGTTTCTTAGGCTACAACCTGAGGGAAGCTCCAACTCCCCAATTCTTTGGCTACAATCAGAAGGAGTATACAACCCCCTATGTTCTCCGACCACAACCAAAAGGTGGCTACAACCACCCGTCCTTGCCCCGTCCTTCCACCCTTAAGTAGAAGTAGAATGATGGAACCACTGTCAACCTATGACTGTGAGATATACCACTATAAACCTGTACCAATAAATATGAATCATGCATCAACCATGCATCAACCTGTATCTCAACCTGTAATCAACCTGTACCATAAACAAGTGCATCAACCATGCACCAACCTGTACCAAATAACCTGTAATCAACCTGTACCATAAACAAGTGCATCCAACCATGTACCAAATATGTACCAATCATGTGTCAACTAATCATCAACTATGAATCATCAATATGTACCAACATGATCAACTATACACCTCATGTATGTGCCAATTCATCAACTACTTGTCTCAACCATGTACTCAACATGTAGCTCAACCAAAAACCCTCATCAATTTCATCATCCAAATCTTATTTTTAGCTCTATAATAGACCTAGTGTATATGATCACATTCCTTCAAACCTTCCTTAACTTCAACAACAAAATATTAGCATTTTCATCAAACTTTTCCTTAGTCTCACATGCCTAGTTTTGGATTAGTCAACAACCCTAACTTGAAGTAATCATAACTTTGTACCTATAATGTATAAAGATCTAAAAATGATACACAATGTAACTCAATGTGTTTTATGCAATTCCTCCCGGTGTAACTACATGGAATCTCTCATAAAAGGATTTATAGCAAAAATGGCATACCTTGTTGAATTATGGCTTACTCTAGAGAGCAACCTTGTAGAGAGTTCCCCACACGGAATATTTTTTGAATTTATCTAAAATGGTTACAAAGAATACTAAAGAATTTATCCTAACCAACACATTTAGTTTCACTGAATTTGGATATGTTATGAATAAGTTATGACGTTTTTACCCGAAACACATGTTTTTGACTAGTTTCAGGACTAGCCACAAACCCTAGTTTCCACGGAGTGTAACTCCAAAAATACAATGACCAACATGATAAACTTATTACAACATATACTTGGATATGTTTTCTCAATGGAATATAAATTTCACGGTTTGAATCATTATAGAAAAAATTTATAGTGAAAATGGTGAGATGACATGTAAATAACATACCTTAGAAAGCACCATCAAAAGAATTTATCATTCCTTTTATTTTGGCCTTATTTTCTTCACCTTCCCCCAACAATTCATCTTAGATATACTCGGTTACCTTAGAAACCTATAGATATTAAATATGCTCAAGTGTTATTAAAATTAGAGAGCCTTGCCTCTTATTTATACTCTCCAAGTAGCTTCCTTAAAAACACCTTCTAGGTCACTTGGCCCTACTTTCCTTATTTTAGGGTTAACCCACTTTGAATTTCTCCATTAAATTTATTATTGAAATAATTTATTTTGTATTCACTTTGAATTATAATACACTCATTACTTCACTTTATTATTTACTTTTTAAAATCTCTTAAATCACTTTGACTAATTTGACCTTTTGGGGCTTCTAGATGACATATGCGGGTCCTCCAACTTTGTAAGGCCATAACTCTCAAGCCGTGAGGAGTTATGTGATGTTACACATACCACCAGAAATGGAATGACATGTACTATCCATAAATAATGGTATTATATGAAAATATATCATAACTCATACTATTATCCATCAAACAAA
>JZKD02S1960303.1:3150-18134 GCA_000966675.3 Picea glauca | reverse complement strand
GAAGCACAACAAATTGTTTCCTCTCAAAACCGTAAGCCTTCCTTTATCCCTCGCCCTAAACCAGTAAACCCCACTACTCCCTCCGCCCCATTAAAGATCCAAAAATTGATCAGGGCTGAAATGGCCGAACAAAAACTCAAAGGCCTCTGTTATAACTGTGATGAAAAATATTTCCCAGGCCATAAATGTAAGGAACAAAATCCTTTTATGGCCATCTCTAAGGATGTTCCGGAAGAGGATGATGACACTCCCTTTGTGCCCGAGTCACCAGAAGTCACTGACATAAACCCTCCCTCTAACCCTCCCGAAGTGGAACCAATCATTTCCCTCAATGCTCTCACTGGCTTCTCGGCCCCCCAAACCCTCAAGTTAATTGGTTACATCAAGCAATGAAAGGTCATCATTCTCGTTGATAGTGGTAGCACCCACAATTTTATTCATCGTCGCATTTCCCAAGAAACCCATTGCTACATCCATGCTGTCAAAAATTTCCAAATCATGATTGCCAATGGTGGTTCTATGAAATGTGGCGGGTGCTATGAAAATGTGCATCTCCAAATCGGTGACTACCAACTAAAATCCCATATGTTTGCTATTGATATGGGTGGTTGTGATATTGTGTTGGGTGCAGACTGGCTAATAACTTTGGGTCCCATTCTCATGGATTTTCAAAACTTAACCATGCAATTCGAACAAGGCGAACACAAATATAAATTCCAAGGCATCACTGCTGGTTCACCTGAGATCATCAGTTCTCATCGCATGGAAAAAATACTCAAAAAGGTCATTCTGGTGTCATTGCTCAACTCCACGCCATACAAGCCACAGAGACACCCCCCGTACCCCAAGACCTCCAAGCCCTCCCTTCTAAACATAAAATGGTATTTTCCACTCCCTAAGGACTCCCCCCTTCCCGAGGTGTTCATGATCATTCCATTCCCCTTGTCCTAGGAAGCCTTCCCCCCAATATCTGTCCATATCACCACCCCTTAGCACAAAAAAATGAAATTGAAAAAATGGTCCAGGAACTCCTTACTGTCGTCATCATTCATCCTTTTACGAGCCCTTACTCATCTACGGTCGTCATGGTACTGAAGAAAGAAGGTTCTTGGAGAATGTGTCCTGACTTATGTGCTCTCAACAAACTGACCATCAAAGACAAATTTCCCATTCCTGTCATTGATGACCTCTTGGATGAATTGAGTGGTGCCCAATTCTTTACCAAACTTGATCTTCGCTCAGGCTATCACCAAATCCGTATGAAGGAGGCTGACATTCCCAAGATGGCCTTTCACACTCATGAGGGCCACTATGAGTTTTTGTTCATGCCCTTTGGGTTGTGTAACGCCCCCTCTACCTTCCAAAGCCTCATGAACCATGTCTTCTTCCCTTTTCTCCGTCATTTTGTCCTAGTTTTCTTTGATGATATCCTCATCTATAGAAAAACCTGGATATACCATCTTAGTCATGTGGATCAAGTTCTCCGCCTACTCTCTCAGCACCAACCTTTCCTGAAACAGCCCAAATGTGCTTTTGGTGCCTCAAAAGTAGAATACTTGGGTCATCTGGTGGGAAAGGATGGTGTCAGGGTGGACCCAAAAAAGATTGAAGCTATGCAAGACTGGTCGCACCCAAAGACTCTCAAAATATTGCATGGACTTTTGGGCCTCACAGGGTATTATAGCAAGTTCGTTAAGAACTACAGAAAGATTGCAACACCTCTCACGGCTCTCCTAAAAAAGAACTCTTTCACTTGGACTCCAGCAGCTGCTCAAGCTTTTCAAACCTTGAATATGGCCATGTGCACCACTCCAGTTCTAGCCCTTCCCGACTTCACAAAGACCTTTGTGTTGGAACATGATGCCTTAGGGAAAGAAATTAGCGTTGTCCTTATGCAAGAGGGTCGCCCTTTGGCCTTCACTAACAAGCAACTGTCTGAAAGGAATCTGGGCAAACCCATTTATGAAAAAGAAATGTTGGCAATTTTGCATGCCGTTGAATTATGGTGTCCTTATCTCTTGGGGCAATGACTCCAAATTAAGACCGACCATCAAAGCTTCAAGTACTTTTTGGAACAACGCATTTCATCCTAGGAGCAAAAAAAATGGGTCACTAAGCTCTTTGGATATGATTATGAGATCATTTACAAGAAGGGCAAAGACAATGTCGTGGCAGATGCACTGTCCCGGAAATATGAAGACGAAGGATCCCTTTTTTCTCTTTCCTTCATTGTACCCAATTGGCTACAAGATGTGCACCAGGAATGGCTTCAAGACCCCAAAAGTTCACATCTGATCTAGCAACTGCAGAACAAGGCTCAGGCTCCCCCAGGGTACTCCTGGCTTCAGGATGAGCTTTGATACAAAGGTCGCCTGTATATAAGTAAAAAATCCAAGCTCAAATCCATGGTACTTTCTGAGCTTCATGCTACACCCACAGTGGGGCACTCAGGATTCACCAAAACATATGACTGAGTCAAACGTTCTTTTTTCTGGGATGGTATGAAATAGGACATCCGTAAGTTTGTGGATGAATGTGAGGTGTGTCAATGCAACAAGGGAGAAACATTCAAATCTCCAGGCACCCTCCAACCACTTCCGATTCCCCCTGTTATTTGGAAGGATATCTCTATGGACTTTATTACAGGCTTACCCAAATCAGGGAATAAATCAGTCATAATGGTGGTGGTGGATCTCCTTTCCAAGTATGCTCATTTTTGTTCTCTTCACCACCCATTTACTGCATCCACGGTGGCTCAAATTTTCATGGATCAGGTCTTCAAGCTTCATGGCATGACAAACTCTATTGTTTATGATCAAGACCCAACTTTCACAAGCAATTTTTGGCAAGAACTATTTAAGCTACAAGGCACACAATTGCATGTCAGCTCATCTTATCATCCCCAGACAGATGGTGAAATGGAAGTCATCAACAAGTGTTTGGAAACATATTTGCGGTGCTTTGCCTCTGAAAAAAAACACCAGTGGGCTCAATGGTTAACCCTCGCAGAATGGTGGTACAACACTACATACCATACAACCACTCGTATGAATCCTTTTGAAGCAGTGTATGGACAGAAACCACCTTCAGTTCTCTCATACTTACTGGGTACCTCAAAGGTCCAGGTGGTTGACCAAACACTTACAGTCCAAGAGGATATCCTTTGTACCCTTAAAGAGAACTTGGTCATGGCCTAGAATAGAATGAAGCAACAAGCAAATCAAGGTCACTCCGAAAGTCAATTTGTAGAAAGGGATCAGGTGTTTCTGTGACTCCAACCATATAAGCAAACTTCCCTCAAGGCCAAGCAGTGTCAGAATATAGCACCCAAATTTTATGGTCCTTACACAGTTCTCAAGCGTGTGGGACAAGTCGCATATCAGTTAGCTCTACCTAGTCAGTCGAAGCTACATCCTATTTTTCATGTTTCATGCTTGAAGAAGGTGATTGGAACCAGGTGCCAAATTCAAACTAAACTTCCAGAGTTAGCTGAAGAAGGATCCATTTGGCTACAACCAAAAGCAGTTTTGTGATTTTTTTAGAATATAAGATGTTTTTTATGTTGTCTATCCAAAGACTGATGAAAAATCTTGACCATGCAGATGTAGGGCCACATCGGCCTCTGGAAAATTCCCCCATTTAAAGGTGAGGTGAAGAAATGGTAGTAACAGGATGGGATGATGACGATTATGAAGTGGTCGAGCAGAATTTAGAGGGTTTGAAAGTGGACATCCCTGATATCTCGATCAACGAGATTCTGAGGCGTTATCAATGCCATACCATAGGCGTGTTTGGTTCACTCAACTGACTACTCAATAGGGTAGCACAGGAAGTAGTATTTTACCATGAGCAACATCCATGATGCTATTTTGTAGAGGCCATAGGCTTCATATTTTGATATTTTGATCTCTAGACAAAAAACACTTTTTTGTAAAACATTTTATTGTTATATATATACATGAGGCTTCTACTGACTTACTTTGCTTTATATACAACATGTGATGTGTGATTGGATTTATAAATGTCTCAAATGTGTGTCTAACACATAATTAGTTAATGCATTGGTTAACGTATTTAGACATCTAGGAATGTGTTGATACTCAATATAATCAAAATAATGCCCCAAGAGGTGAATTTGTAAATATACCCAGAACAATGTAGGACATCGAATAGAATAGACATTACTTTAGTACTACTAGCTGTGAATCGAGTCGTACATCGATATGATGAATCCCAAGTGAAATAACATCGGTAAACAATTTGATGACTACGCTATATTCTGCGATATTATTGGTTACACAACCGAGGAAAACACCTTGCAGACTGATAAGTTCATTTGTGGGTGCGTAGATTTCCCAAGCAACAAAAGCTAGGTTCTAAGTACTACGACTAGCACCATCGGCGAAGCCAATATATGGTAGTGAAGATGTAGACATATGGAAACCAAGCACAACATAAGGTAAGCAGTTGGGGGTCGAAACCAAATAACGAAAAGCATGGAAAAGTATGATGCAGTTTAAATAAAAACACTCATGCAAAGATACTATATGCATAGTACTTCTTCAAGTAAAGCCCATTTCTAGGTTCACTCAAAGGAATGCCATCATAATCTACTAACTCGTAAGCTCCCTTGTCCAACACTCGTTTGACGATATAAGGGTCATGCCACATAGCCTCAAATTTTCCAGTCCTTAGTAAATCATGATCTTGTTCATAGAGAAGAACTAGATCACCTTCATAGAAAACACATGGCTTGACATGTTTATCGTATTGGAATTTTATGCGTTTCTTCTGGGTTTCAATAACCATGGTGGCATCATGACAGGTTTCGCCTAATCGCATAAGATACAATAGATGTTCTTCCTCAATAGAGGTGTTGGGAAGAAGTTAAATGGCTAGCTTCAATGACCGTATCTCACATTCAATCAAAAAAACAATTTCGATACCATACACCAACCGAAAAAGCATAAATCCCATAGCAAACTTCATGGATGTCTAATATGCCCACAATGTTGAAAACAACATCGTGTGCCAACTTGTCTTATGAATTCCTATTATCTATCGAAGCATATTGATGAGAACTTTGTTTATCGCTTCAACTTGACCATTTTCCTATGGAGAGTAGGAGGTTGAGTTTTCATGTCGAAGACCCAAATTTTCGGTAAGCTTGGACATCATGAAATTTCTAAAATGAATACTGTGATCACTGACAATATCTTGCAGGATTCTGAATCGTGTGATGATATGATTGAATATGAATAGGGCTACAATTTTTCCAGTATTATCGAATGTAGGCACTGCCTCGGCCCATTTCGTGAAATAATCCAAGTCTATGATGATGTATCCATGCCCCCTGGCCGAGTGAGGGCTGCATTTCATGAAATCAATGCCCCATTTCACGAAAGGTCCAACGAAAAATACAAGGTGTAAAGGAGAAGGATGTGATCTTATTTTGTTGTTGTATGTTTGACAAGCATGGAATTTTTGGACGACGATAATACAGTCTTTAAATAAAGAAGGAAAAAAATACCCTGCTCGTAAGATCTTTTGGGCAGTAGCATGCCCATACATATGACCACCACATGCTCCAGAATGGAATTCATTCAATGCTTTCTCGGCCTCATCATAGGTGAGACATCATTGAAAAACAAAGTCAACTCCACAACGATAAAGAGTGTCACCGAGGATAATATACTGACAAGCTTGGTAACATATACAACGATGGTCAGCACTAGACAAATTGAGCCAAAAAGTTTGATTCTGGAGATAAATAATGATATCCCCATACCAAAGGTCATCAAAAATGATAAGAAAAAGGGATTCGTTGGGTAAAGAATCCTCTGCTACATTTTCTGTCTCAGTGCAAGGAAGGTCACATATCAGTTCGGTAAACACCAAGGATTTCTTAGACTTAGCATGTTCAAACTCTAAGTCAAACTCTTGGAGAATCACTATCCATTTGGAGTATTTTCCCCCTATAAATTTGCGTGTGAGAATGTGTTGCATAGGGTTGCAATCGGAAATTACAGTGGTCTTGCATAATAAGATATAGTGATGAAAACATTGGATAGCTTGAACAGTTTCCAAGGCAAGTTTTTCAACATGTAAATATTTGGCTTCGGTAGTCGTGAGACTCCGACTCAAATAATAGATGACATGTTCATCGTGTAAATTGTCTTCTTGGACTAGAACCATGGAAATGGCAGAGTCCGAAGCAGCGAGATAAAGGAAATAATATTGACTATAATTGGGTGGGAAAATTAGTGGGGTACGGGTTAAAATCAGTTTCAAAGCTTCAAAGGCTTTGTTGGCAGTGGTAACCCATACGAACTCAAAACCTTTCTTCAGCAGTAGAGTAAATCTGAGCATTAACTCAACGTATTTTGGGATAAAATGACATAAAAAAAATTCCTTCCCTTGCAAACTTTGAAACTGGTGAAGTGAAGAAGGAGAAGGGAGATTGAGGATCGCCTCAACCTTCAAAGGATCTACCCTGATCCCTTGACGTGAAACGATAAATCCTATAAGTCGGTTAGACTCCACACAGAATACACATTTGTGTGGGTTTAAGTGTATATGATAGAACTGACAATGAAGGAAAATGGCTTGGAGGTGTGTCGAATGGTTACTATGATGCATGGAATGCATTGATAGGTCATCTAGGCATGGTTGTACAACGTTCTTGATATCATGACAATCATAAGACATGGCACGTTGAAAAGTCACACCAACGTTCTTTAAACCAAAGGGTAGTTTGTGGTAGGAAAAGGTGCCCCAAGGACAAATAAAAGCAGTTTTGTGTTGATCTGTGGAAAAGATGTTAATTTGATTATATCTAGAGAAGTTGTCCATCAAAGAGAAGATTTCACTCCCGGGGGGAACTAAGGGGGTGGGAAAGTTGTCCTTAGGAAAATCTTTGTTAATATCCCTATAATCAATGCAGACACGGATCGTACCTTATTTCTTGTTAATCAGAACTAGATTGGATACCCAATTATTTAAAGCCACGGGATAAATAAAGCAAACTTTAATAAGTTTTTCAACCTCAAGATTAATAGCAGCTTCTTTACGAGGGTGGATCGGGTAGAGTCTCTATCGGATGGGTTTAGCACACGGGTACGTATTAATTTTGTGTAGAACAATATTGGGGTCAATCCCTGACATCTCTTCATATCTCCATGCGAAGATGTCACGAAACTCGTGAAAAAGAGACTTATGTGTGACAACCTCATCGGTGGAACAAGAAGCTCCGATGTGAACATTTTCGACAACTCTAGGTTTAACGGATAGTTCGAGGGGGATGGTGGGTAAAATATTACTCAAGTTCCCTTCATATAACACATCACGTGTAGACTCAGGAATAAAAGAGATGACAACAAAGGTCAACAAAGTCAAGATCTATTGGTAACTCTCTAAGGTGTGTTGTTCCAGGAAGAGGATGGAACAATGATGCCCATCATCCCATGGGGTGTCTTCCATGGACATAAATGACAAGATCATCTTAGCCATGGGAAAAATAACATGGAATGGATTAGGAGATGAATCACTAAGAGAGTTAGTGGAAGAGTTTGCCAATTGAATGGCTTGATAAGTGGATTTAACCAGACTTAAAGGAATCTAGTCGCCATATCGAAGCTAATCACCAGGTGCAGGTACTATCCATGGGTTAGAAGACGTGGGGATTTCGTGAATGGAGGTGGAAATCATGTTGATCGAGGAAACCAAAGGAGGTGTAACATCGGGTGGTGGGATCGGGAAAGTACCCATTAGAGTTGAATCTTTTAGTAGACCCACATCGACATTCTCATACCCAGGGGGTGTCTTTGAAATGAAGGTTACATTGCTAGTACGAGCATCAGAGTTAAAAAAATGCCAGATGGTCTACTGTAACAAATTTTCCCTGGTGTGGAAAATGTATGACACAGAAAAGAGTAGATACAACTGCATGCATGGAATCAATCCAGCTATGGCCAAGCAAGAGGTTGTAATCAAGAGGTGCATCAAATACCTCAAATTCAACATTGACCGATTTGCCTTCTAACATAATAAGCAACGAGGGAAGGACACCATAGGTTTTAAAGCCAGAGACCTTGAATGTTTTGAGTGTGTTGTGTGATTCAGTTAAGGGAGGAGAGCCAATGGCTTTCCAACAAGCAATAGACATTACGCACATCGAGGCACCCTCATTAATAATGGTTCTACAAATGTTCTTGTCTACAACAACAACTTGTATCTGAAATGTGAGTTGAGGGGGTAGCCTTGGAATGTGATCCTCTAGGTAAAAAATTATCAAATTCGTATCTATAGGGTCAATTCCACCAATAGATTTTAACAGTGTCTTTCGTTGAGTAAGACAACTTTGAAGGACTTCGAGAGATGACATTGTAGAAGGTGCTTGCACCAGATCTTCTACAATCTTGTAGTTCTGAGTAGCATGCACATGAGGATTGAAGGCAAAATTTTGAGCAACACCCTTTGGGGGAGGGGAAGAACTATGTCAAGAATCAGTCATTCGAGATGAAGAGGACCATTGGGAGGTGAAGTTGAGGGACACTGTTGAACCAATAGAGGTGGTATATCATCAACTTTCTCCTTTGAGGAAGAGTAATCTTTGGCCCTAGTGGTAAGTGTAACGTCATTCCTTTTTGAATCACCTGTGCACATAAGTACATATGAAGCAGTGGAGGGAGAGGGTTGGTCATGAATGACCAATTGGGCCTGCTATTGGCAAGGGAAAGGTTGGGACAAAACGACAGGTGTGGGAGGTTTCGCGTTCCCTTGAAGGAACTTAGTAACCTCGGTCCGTCTTGGAAAATCTTTCGTGTAGTGATCATCACCATAGATAAGGAAAGGGTATCAGGGTTTTCACTTATCCTTATCATCAACAGGTTGTGTTTTGGATTTCTTAGATTGCGGGTTATTTTTATCCTCCTTATTCTTGCCCTTCCCTTTCTTATATTTATTTTTCCCAGCAGGAGTAGATTGAACGAAGTTCACCTCAAAGGTTTTTCCGGTGGAAGGAGTAGGAGATCAAGCATTTTGAAGAATAGAAGTAGTAGACTTGGGATTGGTGGGAGAGGCTTGTGCAGATTGAGGTTGAGTATAGAAAGTGCCAATCACACCATCAGCCACATGAGAAGCAACAGAGGTAGTTGAGGTAGTGGCGGTAGAAGGACAAGGGGCATCAGGGAGAAAATCATAAAAGGTACATGTTTGTGAATAAACGAGGTTGAGGTACTGAGTGTGACTAATTGCCTGTTCTTCTGTGACAACTCCACCCATGGCAATGTCACGAGAGATTTTATTCATGAAGGATTTCATGAACCATTATGCCAATAACTAATCAGGAAGATCGAGTTTGATCAAACTTCATCTTCGTCTCCACTCATGAATGTGATCGAAGATATGAGTGGCCTTATTTTTCTTGAAGGAACTTAAAATATCAGTTCCTGTTTCATAACAGATTGGCAATTGGTAGTGGGTGATGAAATCCATTGCTAGGGTATTAAAGTCGGTGAAGAATCCTTGTGGTAATTCTATATACCACTTTGTAGCTGAACCCATAAGAGTTTGTTGTAGAGTCGTAATCGAATGGAATCATCCATCAAAGAGTTGGACGAACACCAAAGGTGAAAAGCCATGACATGGTTGTTTGGATCTTCTCCCAGTTTACCATCAAATTTTGGAATGTTGGATGGTAGCTTGGACGGTATAATGGGCCAATGGGGAGAATTTAGGATGGGGTCATTCAAGATTCTAGACAAGTCAGGAAGGTCCAAAGTGGCTAAAAAGGGTAATTGTCTATTCACATGAGGATACTGGTGACTTTGGGGAGGGAGTCTCATTGGTATACCAATAGGACCGTAAGCAATCTGCATGTGAGGTGAAGGTCCTGAAATATTCGATCGTGAGTGTGGAGGCATGTAGCCCATAGGGTTGTACTGATTAGGGATGTTCCCCTGAAAAGGGACACTAGATTGAACGTTCGAACCCCAAATTGGATTGGATGAAGCGAGATATGACTGGCCCAAACTAGGGGGTATGAAAGAGATAAGTTGAGTTTGTTGCCCCCCAGACGATTGTGGATTTCCCTGGATGAGAAGGTTCCAATACTAGGCTAACAATCCTGGAATGTTTTGTCCATAAGGTGGGGTAGGAATTCCAAGCGAGGGTTGTGTGGTGTCTCTGAACCAGTGAAGAAATAACAACTTGTACTGTTAAATTGATCTAACAGTATCGTAGATGTAATAGATGTCTCAAGTGGTTCAGAGACGACAGGTATATCAACACCTACCTCTGAGTTGGGAGGGTTCCACCTAGAAGTTGGAGTTTGAAATATGTCAGTGGTCCAAAAGGGATCCTCATTTTCAGGGCCAATAAGAAGTCCAGTTAGTATTCCAGAAGTGTTAACAACAAGTCCTCTAGAGGAATTCAGTCAGATAATACGTCTCTCGTGTCCAGTAGATATTCAGAAAGTGTCTAGAGAATCAGAAACAATTTGATAATTGTCTAGAGAATCAGTTCTTTCCTCTGGAGATGGTATATTGTCCTGGGCCTCACTCCATTGAGGAGATCCCTCCGGTGGGTTAGGAAGCAAGGGCTCTAAAACTTATGGATCTTCTGGAGGTAGTCCTTGCATCCTACGTGAATGGCGTGGAGGGTCAATGTTGGTTGAACCAAAAATTTTATGGAAACAATCTATGGACAACTATGAAAACAAACAACACTCGCTAATAAAATCTAGGAATCAGACCGGGCAAACAAAACCTTTTTATTTTGAAGTGACTAGTTGGTGATGAAATCCAACATCGTGAAGTCAAGACAAGAAGGGGATAAGACAAAGCGGGTGGAAAAGTTACGTTGACGACCTTCTTAATGGACTTACACCTTGGTGCAAGCTCCCACACATAATCATGGGTGTACCCTCTAAGAAGCTCAAGTGATTTTGACCAAAATCAATTCTAGGTATCATGAAGACTTTCCCCTCCATAGTCACCTCATGTAAGACCCTAAGAATATAGGAAACTAAGGCTACCAAGAACAACAATGATTCCTGGGGAAATAATCGATAGTTCGATCCACGTGCAAAGGTAGGGTATCTAGCCCAAAATAAACTTGAGAGGATTCCACTCATCATTGTGGGTATACCTTCAAGCGACCCCCATAATATGTGCAATATCTACACTTATATCAACTTAGCAAGGTGAGTAACTCTGCCAATCTCAATGTGACCTCAATTTTGACCCTTGTGTGAGAAGGGCTTCCCAGGACAAAATGTTAAAAATGGAATTAAACACTCCCTATCACAAGATGTTATTGTGTATTTTGTTCTTTGGAGAGTGTGTCTCACAACCTATTCCAAAGCTCCAACCTAGCTAATGTTGGTGTAAAAGAGCCCTAGAAAATAAGAGTTACTAATTGATTTTTAGATTTTGCAATGTTTTTTAAGAGTTGTTGTTACTTAAGAGGGAGACGAGAATGAAACCAATGTTGTGTAGGACCTTGACCCAATAATATGAAAATATGAATGAATGTTGCAAATTTTTGTTCAATGAACTCTATTTACCACAGGGAGAAGGTATTTCCGGAATGATGTAAGCTACGAAATATACTTTCTTTTTATTAAATGGACACAAATGCAAACAACCAAAGAACAATGCAGTTTCTCAATGTTCTCTTCTTTTGGATGCAATAAATTTTCTTACATGTGATTACTTGAAAGATTAAGTGACTTTAAATTCTTTCTTCCTAAAACCATATCAGGGGAAAAATGAAGAAAGGACAAGTAATGTAAGAAAAAATTATACACTCAACAAGCACCCAAATCAAACATTCAATGGAGAAAAAAGTAAAAAATGACAAGAAAGTTTTCCTTCAAATGTGAATGAAAAATGACTTCTCAAATCATCAAGTAATCCAGAATATGTAATCAATCCAAAACTTCAAATCCAATAAAAGACTTTTAATCGAACAAGTGCTCAGATACTAGCTCAGAGATTATACCCTTGTTGATAAAACTAAAAAACAAAAGACTGAAAAAATTAGAAAGAGGTGTTTGATCTCTGAAATCACCCAACAACAAGTTAAACTTCTAGAATACAGTCAAGGGATGATGTCAAAAGTCCCTCCCAGCTAATCAAAGCAAAACTAGGATTAACTGAAGCTAAAAACCCAACTCAAAAAATTTCACAAGTGTCACCACAACCTAATAGAACATTACAGTGTGGAAATCAAGAGTTTTTGTAGGCCAGAAACAGATAGGGTGCAACAGAAATTCTGCACTGAAGAAAACATCTAGGGCACGAAAATTGAAGGTTTCCACAGGCTATGTATAAGGTATAGTGCGAAAGTGTCTGTAAATCAAGAAATTTTGAGAAGAAGGTTAAGGATCTAAGTGGACCTTCAAATCCAAAGAGCTTGAGTGGATCTCCCACAGACTCAGAGACTGATTTCAAGTAAAAAGGATAGGTTAAAATAAAATGGCCAACAAAAAACCACAATCAAGTCGTATCCCTAGTGGACTTGCCAATTTTGTTATTAGATAAATCGGTCAATGAGGACATAAACTAATCTCCCTAGATCCACCTGGATCTAGAACAAAACAAGAGAGGACATGAAGCTTTCCCTAAGTTGCTACCATTGAATTTACTACCAAAGAAGGCATAGATGACATACCTTTAGATACCACTTTCTTATATCTCTATTGTCCCTGCTTCGCTCCAGTGCTCTTGTGAGATCAGATCTGCAATGACAGAAACCAACCAAAGTGAAAGCAACAATTGTAGATTCAATGGAGACCTAAACATGTGATCAAGGACTCATGTAAAAAAAAGTTGATGATTTTATGGGAAAGAAACATGTCACTGTGTCATATTAAGTAAAAGTGGAAGATATAACCAAATTTCCTTGATGTCGCAAGTTCCCTTACGGTGGTCCTTTGTTCCAACACACACATACACTTGCTCCGAATTTGTATGAATATGGTCCACAAAAGATTGATGGACAAATGGAGGCCTCAAGCATTAGTTGTAATGGGATTCTTCACACAGTCTTTAGCCTATTATTTCAACAATTCTTTGCTCAATCTTGCTTAACCTTTTCCATGAGAAATCCATTATTATATAGGAGAAGATGAAGTGGTTTACAAGGATGAGGATGATCCCACCAAATCATAGAAGCCAGTAGGATCAAAACCATACATACAACACCTCACATTCTAGAAGATTCCCCTTCTAGAAACTTCGTTAAACTTCTTCTTTTCTTTAGCTTCAAATGCCACCGCACCCTGCCTATATAACAGCATGTGAAAATCCCGTGAGCCAGGCATATAGCAGCCTACAAAAATCAAGGATTTCCGCACTGTGTACCATTGTATGCCTGCAGCGTCATTCTAAAAATATTCCTTGTAGGGGAAGAACTCAGTCATATTTCCCATGTAAGAGATTGTTTTGAGAGCCTAAACACATGCCTATAGGGTCATCATCAGAGTAACTAAAATAATGTGTAACAACCTCAACTACTGCTACTTGTAGCAGCTTAGCAGGTAGTGTATGGTAACAAGTTTAATGAACACAAAAAAAATTGATGGAGTTTATTAAGGCTGCACATTTGGAAAGAAAGCAGAAGAGAAATTTGTAAAAGGGCAGGCATGGAGGGCCTCCTCACCCCTTGAGCTTGTTCACATTGACATCATGGTCTCATTCCCTCACCCATCCATGGGAAGGGCCAAGTATGTGTTGAATTTATTGATGATTGGTCATGGTAAACGTGGGTGTATTTTCTGAGAAAAAAAAAATGAAGTGTTTGAGTACCTCAAAGACTTCAAAGAACTTGTAGAGAAGGTGTTGTTTTGTTGCATTCACTTCACCAAATCCTTCACCGAGTAGAATTTCATAGATTTACAAGCTCACTTGAGAGTGAAGAAGACATCTACTTCAAAGAAGGTTGCTTAATGTACTTCGACTATCTTCTCTTTTATTTTTCGGGGGATGGGGGGTTGTTGCTGGGTTTTTCCTCTTTTCTGACTTCTTGGGAATATTTTTGTACTGGGTGCCTAACATGGATTCATATTGTCGGGACCCAATTTTTTTTCATGTATCATTCTCACCTAAGTTAGGGTTAATGGGGGTGTTGGTGTACCTGCATCATTTTCTCTCACATGCATGAGCCAGTTCAATCTAATTTGCAATGCTTGGAATAGTTCACTCCACTCTGCATGCATGGACTAGATCACTCCACTCTACATGCATGGGATAATTCACTCTACTTCACATGCATGAGCTATTTCACTCCACTTTCACTTTTCATGCATGAACTAGTTCACTCTACCTTGTATGCATGAGCTAGTTCACTCCACCTTCCATACATGAGCTAGTTTACTCCACTTTGCATGTTCCTATCATAGTTTCATTTTCATGTGATTTAGTGTCATTATTGACTTGATATGTTGGGACACCTCTTCAACTAGTGTCTTTATAGGTGATTTCCTATCAACAACTATGGTTTTAAAGTTTTTATAGGAACAAAAGAAGGTATATTGTCCACTTAAACTAGGAGGAAACGGAAAGAACCGAAGAGAGGATGAAGTGCATAATAATAATGTTGTTAGTAGCGTTGTTAGTGATTGATCATTAATATACACTTAACTATAATATACTAGAATAAAAGGCACTATGTTAAATAGTGGAAAAACTCAGCTTCTCTCATGTACAAATTCTTTCCCAAATCCAATAAGAATTTTGCCAAGTTATGGTTCCCCTTCTTTGATGGGATTTTAACTATGAAACTTTGAGTTTAGACATTTTGACACATTTAAAGAGAACATTTTACCTCCTTGGAAATAGATAAACCTAAAAAAAATGTTAAGTTTCTCCATTTTGTAACTCCAAATAAAAAAAGTAGAAAATTAAATATAATATATTAAAATGGTGGACAAACTCAACTTCTCTTGTGTACAAATTCTTTCCCAAATCCAGTAAGATTTT
>JZKD02S1960292.1:35449-50732 GCA_000966675.3 Picea glauca | reverse complement strand
GATGAAGAAAAAGAAGAAGAACCCCATACCCTAGTATTGAGGAGATCAATGAGGGAAAGAAGGAAACCAAAAAAGTATAGTCCACATGATTTCTGCTACAATTTTGCTTTATCTATTACTGATGATGATCCCAGAGCTATTAGGGAAGCAATGAATTCAGAGGATAGTAAACTCTGGAAGAAGGCCATGGTTGAAGAAATGGATGCCTTGGATAAGAATGAGGCATGGGATATAGTTGAGTTTCCAACTGGAAGAAAATTTTTTGGTAGAAAATGGTTGTTTAAGAAGAAGTTTAATGCAGAAGGAAAAGTGGAGAAATACAAAGCTTAGTTAGTAGAAAAAGGTTATTCCCAAGTAGAGGAATTGAATTTGGTGAGATTTTTTCTCCTGTTGCTAAGTTAACTTCTATTAGATTTATTTTATCTATTTCTGATTCTTTCGATATTGAAGTGGAACAGAGGGATGTGAAGACAACATTCCTACATGAGGATCTAGAAGAAGAAATCTACATGAAGCATCAAGAAGGCTTTGTAGTGAAGGGAAAGAAATATCTAGTTTGTAAGCTAAATAAGTGACTATATGGTCTGAAGAAATCACCTAGGATGTGGTACCAAAAGTTTGACACATACATCCTTCGATTGGGATTTGTGAGAAGCATGGTTGATCACTGTGTATATTCCAAGAAGGTTGGTAATCACTTCATTTATTTAGTGTTGTATGTTGATGACATGTTGTTGGTAGGAAATAACATGGATGCTATCAAGGAAGTGAAATCCCAACTATCCTTCAAATTTGACATGAAGGATATCAGTGTTGCTAACTTCATTCTGGGAATGGAGATTAAAAGAGATCCTGCAAACATGAAATTTTGGTTGAATCAGAGAAAATATGTTGAGACGATATTGCAAAGGTTTAATATGTATGGAGTAAATCGGTCAAGGTGTAAAATTATCTGCAGATTAGTGTCCCAAGATACATGAATAAGAAGAGGGCATGGCCCATGTTCCATATGCCAGTGTAGTTGGCAGTTTGATGTATGAAATGGTCTATACTAGACCAAACATTGCACATGCAGTGGGATTTTTGAGTAGGTATATGTGAAAACCAGGGAAGGAGCATTGGACAACAATAAATAAGGTATCCAGGTATTTGCGTGGCACTACCAATTATAGATTGTGCTACCAAGGAAGACCAGGATTGGATAGAGTGGTGGAAATACATGGCTTTTTTGATGTAGACTCGATTGGAGATCTAGATCGCAGAAGATATACAAGTGGGTATGTGTTTAACCTATTTGGAGGAGCAATCAGTTGGATGAGAAAAAGACAAGTTGTAGTGCCACTCTCAACTACAGAAGTTGAATACATGGCAACCACTCATGCAAGCAAGGAAGAAGTATGGTTACAGATATTGGGTTCAGTTATTGGGTTGGTACAACAAGTAGTGAGATTATATTGTGATAGTTAGAGTGAAATATTCCTGGCAAAGAACCCAACTTATCATTCGAAGACAAAGCATATTGATGTTCAATATCATTTTGTGAGAGACATGGTAGAAGAAAAGAAGGTGTTGCTGGAAAATGTTGACACTTTGAAGAAGATGAAGTGAACATCAATATGAAGAGTTTGTATGATGACCAAGTAGATGACTCGACAAGATAGATACATGAAGAAAAAAAAAGTGAATGTATCCAGTTGGGTATCCATGTAGTCGAGAGTATGAGATGAAGTGAACGACCTATAGGGAGAACTGTGATGCAGTGAAGAGGTGAAACATGAAGTATGTAGAAGGTGCACAGAGAGTATAAAAACACATAACAAAGAAGAGATGGGGGTTGTTGTTGAGTGTGATTCATGTGGGTAGAAGCATGTTGTGTGCAGGAGCCTTAGTGCACAGAAGAGTCACGATGCATAGAATGGAAAGAAGACACAAAGTATAAAGTGTAGAAGAATCAAGTAACATAAATGCATATATGAGAGAAGAACATAAAGTGCAGCAAATGAGAGGAGAGAGACACCGATGAGACTAGTAAGCCATAGATAAATGTTGTATCACTGTGATAAATTCAAGAAAGAAAAGATTTATATTCCAGGGTGGTAGGGAGGTGCTAGGGAGGAGTGTTGTCCTCAGAGTTTCAAGTGGGTTCTTGAACACAGGGAGTTGTAGCTTCCATATGGTTACAGCTAGAAAAACTAGGGTGGCAGGGTGGTGGAAGGGAGAACTATTGTTCTATGTTATATAGGTTGATGTCCATGTGATTGGAAGTTGGTGATTCCATCGAGTTGGTGCTAAAAAACTTAGGGAGTTGGTGCTTCCTTCTAGTGGGTGCTAGAGAAACCAGGGAGTTGGTGCTTCCTTCTAGTGAGTGCTAGAGAAACTTGAGAGTTGGTGCTCTTAGCAAGTTGCAGCTTGCAAAACAGAGGTGGTAGCCTCACAATGAGTTGGTGCTCATAAGAATGATAATGTACAAAAAATAAAGATTACTTATCATATCAAGAAGAAGAGGTTTTTCCATTTATGGGTTTCCTCGGGAAATATCTGTCTTTGTATATTTCATGTGTGTGATTGATGTTGAATATTATATTGCTTACCTCCCTGCATTATTGTGATTTCCATTGAGTGCTTTGTAAACAGTTTAAAATAAGCATAATTGTTTAAGGATGATAACAATTGATTCACCCGCCCTCCTCTCAGTTGTCCAACAATTGGTATCAGAGAAAGTTTCATTTATTTAAGGGTAGATCCTAGAGCTTAAACATGAATATCCATGGAGGAACTTAAACCAATAAGCCCCCCCTGTTCAATGGAACAAACTTTTTCTTCTCGAAAGTTAGGATGAGAACCTACATAATTCCCTTAGGTGCAGATGTTTGGGATGTGGTAGAGACTGGTTATGTAAAGCCATTTGTACTAGCTAATAAGGATGACAAGCTAGAATTCAACTTCAATGCTAAGGCTATGAATGTTATTTTGAGTGGTCTTGCAGAAGAAGAATTTGTAAAAGTTATGCACTTAGAATCTGCCAAAGAAATGTGGGACAAACTCATTAGTAGTTATGAAGGTAATGAGAAGGTAAAGGATGCCAAGCTTCAAACCTAAAGATTACGGTTTGAACAACTAAATATGAATGAGGATGAGACAATTAATAATTTTTTCTTAATAGTTGAGGATCTTGTGCATTCCATGAAAGGTCTTGGTGAGAAGATTGAAGACGTATTATTAGTTCAGAAGATCTTAAGATCTATGCCTGATAAATTCAATCCAAAAGTTTCTGCAATAGAAGACCTGAATGATCTTAAGACTCTGTCTATTGATCAACTCCTAGGAACTCTAATTGATTATGAAATGAGGATTAGTAAAGATAAATCTACCACTAGAGAAGCATCATTTAAAGAAAACAAGAATGCGGATTCTGAGCTTGATAAAATTGAAGCAAAATTTGTGAGAAGACTAAAGAAAGGATACAGAAAGTACCAAGGCAAGTTCCCCTTCAAATGTTTTAACTGTGGAAAGATAAGTCACTTTTCATCTAAGTGTCCACAGAACAAGAAGGACCAGAACTCTGAAGGTGAAGAGAAGTACAAATCCAAAAGTTTTGATAAAAGGAAAAGTTTATGTGTAAACAATGATGACTCTTCAGAAGACACATATAGTGACTCTTCCTGTGAAGATAAGGTAAATGAATTCCTGTTTATGGCCAAAGAGGATTATGATAATACAAGAATAGGAAGTGATGTTCATGATGAAGAAGATGTGGTTGACTTGGAAGGAGAGTTGATCAACGCTTTGGAAGAGATTGACATACTTAGACTTAATAAGAAAAAGCAAAAACAATTGTTGATACAGTTCGAGAAAGGCAGTAAAAAACATGATGAAGACATTGCCATGCTAAAAGTGGAATTAGAAGAGGTAAATAAAATTGAATACATTCTGAAACAACAATTATCATAAAAGAAGGAAATATGTGAAGCTTTGGAAGAAGAAGTAGTGATAACTAGGAAATATTTGGAGAAGTTTCAAGCCTTGTATCATCAGAATCTGTCAAGTATCAAAGCCTCAGAAGGATTAGTCACCATTCCAAATCAGAAAAGGAATCCAAAGTTGAAAAATGGGTTGGGTTATGAAGAAGGATCATGTAGTTGTCATCCAAGCAACAAAGAAGCCATCAAGTTTGTCAAATCTACAACCAATGACAACATCAAACCTGCAGAAACAAAGGAAGATAATCAACCACCAAGGAGTAAAGAAAAATGTGCCAGAACTAAATCTGTATAAAAAAGGAATAACACACCCTCTGCTCAAGAAAATCATCATCATGGAAGAAATCAACCTGCTCAAAGAAGACAACCATTTTCCAGGTACACAGATTTTTCTATGGATATTGTTTCTATTGTTCTAACTTTGGCCACAAAGTTGTAAATTGTTCCTTAATATTTAGACATGAGCAATAAGGACACCCAAGGAATAAATATATGCCACAATAGAGAAAGAGACAACCAAGTAACAAGCAACCACAAATTACAAATTCTCAAATTAAGTTTACAAACATGCAACTGAGGAGGTCAAGAAATAATAAATAGTCAATGAGTAGAAAACGCTGCAACAATCAATTTGACCTACTAAATAATGAGCTTGAATGCTATAACTGTCGTAACTTCAACCACAAAGATGAAAACTTCCATCTGAAGAGTTGCAAAGCAGATCCAAGGATAAATCTCTTTGCTAGAAATGTCAGCACATGGAAAAATAAATATAGTGAAAAATGTGGTCTAGTAATTTCAACTCAAAAGGACTCCTAGAATATAGGCAGTGGATGTTCTAAGCACATGACTGGAGACACGGATAAGATTTTGTCTATGAGTAAAAGAAAAATAGGAAATGTGACCTTTGAAGAAGATTGTAAGGTAAAATATGTAAACTCAGGACAAGTGGTGGCTAAAGGCATAAGGACAGATACTGATGTTGATATTGAATCCTCCCATGCAAGAAGAGAAGAAGTAGAAGAATAATCATGTCATAAGATGGAATCAAAAGTTGTGAATCTTAGAAAGAAGGTTTAGAAGTCAAACACCCAAATCAAGTTCTTGAACAGTTCCATGATCTTGGATGAGATCTTGGATAGTCAGAGATCACCAAATGACAAATCTGGTCTTGGATACAACAAGGAAGAAATTAGTACTCCTAAGAAACCTAATGCATGTCCTTCATTTGTAAAAAGGGAAAGCAGATATCACTCAGGTTCTTCATGTTCAAAGAATGAAAGCAATACTGCAATATTTAGAAGATCATATCAAGAAGGACACCCATAAGCTACTCAGACGCCTCAAAGTAAGTTTAGAAGAGCAACACCTTCATGGATGAATCAAAGAAGGTATGGGAGTGTGCGTAACCATTATTGTTTTTCCTTGTGATGAATATGGTCATAAAATCCTTGGATTGTAGGCATCGTAGAAGAAAAATGAAGTTACTCTAATAGAATATCAGAGAAGAGTGACATGGGGATTCATTCATTTATGACAACAAAAGGTCGATGAAGGAGTCCCAGTAAGAGAGGTGAGAAATATTGAGTTCGCTACAGAGGACACAACTGAATCTGAAGATGAATAGGTCCAAGAGTCAGAAGGAGAAGAATCTAAGTTATATAGAAATACTCTACTAGACTCAAATAAGAGAATCCATCCTATCAGGGGGAGTATGTATTGGTTGAATATTTGATACCTCCAAAAGAGTACTGCAACAACTCAGGGGGAGCATGTTTTCTTTGAAATTGATGTCAAAGGGGGAGAAAAGGTGTGTTATCGATGCTAAAGTTGGCGATCTAAGTAGAACAGTGTAGCCTTTCAATGTTTCCATCAATGCCAAAGGGGGAGATTGTTGGCATGTTTGCAGGTAGAGTGTGCTTGTCATTGATGGAAAGAACAAAAACAATGATGAAATGTTTACATGAAAGAAAATAATCAATGATGGAAAACATGGAAATAATAAGTTCAGAAGAAGAAGCGAGCAATATGAAAATCAAAGATCAGGAGGAATAGCGTAACTATGCAAAGATAAAAGCTCAGAAAGAAGTGTAAGCTCAGGAGGAGAAGCGAACACTATGCAGAGACAAGAAATATCAGAAGAGACAGTAGTTTCTAGAAGCATAGAGGAGGTCCAAGTCATCAGGACTCGTAGAAAGATCAATGGTCGATGCCTTTGACACTTATACATTCTTCCAAGTTAGAAGAAATCATAAGATCACGAGGAAGAGAGATAGTGTCCGACGGATCAGAGTCCAGATAGGAGGAGAGAATAAAAATATCGATTCATCGATCTGAGAGCATGATCGACGAACAATGTTTAGTTTGGGTCTAAAGATGCAAGGATTTTACACTAAGGAAAGTTTGAGATTTGAAATATCCGGAATGCGAAGTTTCGTCAAGCGTCAGATCAATTTCAAGTGGAAGGACAGGATAAGCTAGCAAAGTTGCATGGTAGAAATATCGATCTGTCGATCCAAGATCCTGATCGAACAAACAACATTCACTTCGGATATATATATGCGAGGAGGTTATGCTCCTAAAAGTTTGAGATTTGAAAAACCCGAAGCCTAAAAATATGAAATGAATAAAGGACCGTCGGATCTGGAGATCAGACAATGACCATTAGATCAGGGAGATCTACGTCAGCAAATATTGTCATCAAGGACATGTGGCAGAACACATCAATAAGGAAACATGGTGCAATTAGACAATCAAAAGTTTCAATTTGATTCGGCATTTAAGATACGTGGAAATCAAAAATCCAAGTGACATGTGGAAGTTTCTCCAGTTGTGACACGTCATCGAGTGACGCAAAAGTTACGTCACTCCGAGAGTTTTTCTTTGGGATTTTTACCACTAGTACTCACCCAAAGTCCCGAATCCCCAAATGCAGAAAACCCAAAGTGGATACAATTCGTCTGATCTGAAGATCACTTCAGGTGTATTCTCGATCGTTGATCCTGTAGAAGAATACATGTCAACGGATCATGAACTTTGGGTAAAAATTCTCTGGGAAAATGTGGAGGAGAAAGATTTGAGATTGTGGAAGGCCAAAGTCTTGGAGCAGAGGATATCCTTTGGATTGAAGAGGACACGCATCAGTAGATTTTCATCTCTGAGAAAATGTGAAGGAGAAAGGTTTGAGATTGCCGAAGTGCCGAAGTCCCAAAGTGAACGAGGACTATTGATTCAAGGAGGACACATGGCAGTAATCTTTGGACTCTAGCTAAAATAATTTTGAGTAAGAAGAGGTTGAGAATTGAAATATTCGAAGTCCGGAGACTCAAAGGAGATATTGATCGTTGATCCAAAAGGGACATGTGTCATTGGATCGTGGAATCTGGGTGAAATACTCTGGGAGAAAGCAGAGTTTGAGAATCAAAACTCCCGAAGACCGAAAGGAGAAATCGATCTCATATGTTGGTTTGGAGGTCCATGTGTCATTTGATCGTTGAGAATAAGGATTACACATGGAAAAAGGAAAGAAGGAAGAGCTGTCAATTGAAGAGGACAAATGTCAGCAGATCTTCCATTCCGAAAGATATCTAGTCAACATCAACAAGGTTTGATATTTGAATCTCCCGAAGCCTGGATCATGAAGGAAACCTCAGTCGTTGATGGAGTAAGGAGAGATCTGGTCCACAGACTTGAGAGGACAGATATGATATTTCCATTAAGGAGCATCTTCAAGACCATGATATTGATGGTCGTGCTCCATTGCGGGGCTAGAACATGCTCAGGCCTTAATTTCTCATGCTCGGGCCACAATCTAAACCACGGTTTTGGAGAAAGGACATGTGGAGGCTTGTAGTGAATTGTGGGGAGAAAAGAGGGTTTTCCTCAAACCACCTATAGACCCGCCCACAATTTCATGGTCACATGAACTCATCGACCAAGGTCATATCTAGGGAAGAGATAGCACATCGATAATCTCCTCTTCAGAGTTCGGGAGATCGAGAGTTGGGAAAATTGGGGTGACTCATGACAGATGACCCAAAACATGAATTCATGAAGTGATTGGCCTCAGGTCACATCAAGCATTCAAGAGAATTAAGGGTCTTAGGATCCAAAGGAGCCCAAACTGGTTGACTATAATTTCCAGAGAGGACGAAGCTAAAGAACCTTGGATAACGACCAGAGAGGCCATATAACCTTGGATAATGACTAGAGAAGATGAAGAGTTCGTAGGATTATCAAGTAGATGACTCGAAATGAGAAATACATGTAGAACAAAGAAGTGAACATATCCAATTGGGTATCCATGTAGTCGAGAGTATGAGATGAAGTGAACAACCTATAGGGAGAACTATGACGCAGTGAAGAGGTGTGACATAAAGTATGTAGAAGGTGCACAGAGAGTATAAAACACATAACTGAGAAAAGATGGGGGTTGTTGTTGAGTTTGATTCATGTGGATAGAGGCATCTTGTGTGTAGGACCTGAAGAGCACATAAGAGATGTGGTGTATATAATGGAAATAAGACACAAAGCATAAAGGGAAAAAGAAGCAAGGAACAAAAATGCATATCTGCGAGAAGAATAGAAAGTGCAGTAGACGTGACGAGAGAGACACGGATGAAAGAAAAGAAGAGTAGTGTAGCAGAACAATGATGAGACTGGTGAGACATAGATAAATGTTGTATCATTGTGATAAATTCAATAAAGAAAATATTTATATTTCAGGGTGGTAGGGAGGTTCTAGGGAGGACTATTGTCCTCAAACTTTCAAGTGGGTTCTTGAACACAGAGAGTTGTAGCTTCCATCTGGTTGCAGCCAGAAAAACCAGGGTGGCAAGGTGGTGCATGGGAGAACTATTGTTCTCTATTATATAGGTCAATGCATTTGTGATTGTAATTTGGTGCTTCCATCCAGTTGGTGTTGGAACACTTAGGGATTTGGTTCTTCCTTCTAGTGGGTGCTAGAGAAACTAGGGAGTTGGTGCTTCCTTCTAGCGGGTGCTAGAGAAACCAAGTAGTTGGTGCTTCCTTCTAGTGGGTGCTAGAGAAACCTGAGAGTTGGTTCTCTCAACAAGTTTTATCTTGAAAGATAGAGGTGGTATGCTCACAATGAGTTTGTGCTCATAAGAATGATAATGTACATAAAATAAAGATTACTTATCATATCAAGAAGAAGAGGATTTTCCCTTTATGTGTTTCCTCAAGAAATATTTGTCTCTGTATATTTCATGTGTGTGATTGATGTTGAATATTCTATTGCTTACCTCTTTGCATTATTGTGATTTCCATTGAGTGCTTTGTAAAGAGTTAAAAATAAGCATAATTGTTTAAGCACAGTAATAACTGATTCACCCCCACCCTCTTAGTTGTCCAACACTATATGAATTGCTTTACTTCACAGGTTTAAAACTTACATTTGGTCCTAAAGGAGGCTTCAAGGCATCTAGGGCCATCAAAAACATGTTGAATGACACAAAGGATATTTTTAGAGTATCCTTGGTCTTCGAATGTGGATAATCAACATTATGAGTCTTTGAACATTGAGTATGAGTCTCCAAAATTTGGATATCTATTAAAGGATTCTAGGACCAAGAATGACACCTTGAACCACCAAAATTGAGGGAATCCTTTTCCTCTAAGTATATAATTACCACAAGCATTTTTTAGCACTAGGTATGGATCTCAAGGCCTTGGACATGGCCAAGGGAGGAACCATGAACATTAGGCCCTAAAAGAATATTCTATCCATACAAGGCCAATAAGAATGCCTCGAACAACCACACATGGCCTCTTAAGGGTATCATTGGTCTATGATTGGGGATGCCAATGCCACTAGGTGACTTTGAATAGTAGTTATGTGTCATAGGGATTTTGAGAGAATCCATGGTAAAATGTGAAGCCTTACATGCTAAAGAAATATTTGAGGTATCTATATCCATGAAGAATTCCTTGAAGCACCATATGTCACCTCTTGAGGGTATCCTTGGCCTCAAAGAAAATATGTTAGTTCCCTCACAAGGTTTTTGTCATTAGGTATGGGTCTCAAGGTCTTGACATGGTCAAGTGCGGAAACCTAATCCTTAGCTAAATTATAAGTCCTCTAGGAATCTAGGGCCAAACATGAGGCCGCAAACCACGACACCTAAACTCTTGAGGTATTAGGTAGATTCTAGGGCTCAAGGATCTTGAAAGACACCTCAAATGACCATAAATGATTTCCTAAGGTGATATTTGGCCTTCAGGTTCAGATGTGGGAATTAATAGAAGAATTCGAGAAATGGTATGGGTCTTGAGTCTTGGGACATGATTGAGAGAAGAAACCTAGGCTTTAGGTCTTAAAGGAAGCTTCTAAAAATAAAGGGCCATMAATGACATGTTGACCCAYCAAAAAGGATCTTKCCAGGGTATCCTTGTTCAATGAATGGGGATAGTMAACATTATGAGTTTTTGAACATTGAGTATGAGTCTCTAGAACTTAGATATGGTCAAGGGAACAAACCAAAGAGTTAGGCAYTATAGAAATMTTTTAGGCTTCTAGGGACACAAAYGACACTCTGAACCACCACAAATGACTATCGATGGAATTATTTTTCACTAACAAGGTATATACATACCATTAGCATTTTTTATCACCRGGTATGAGTCTTATGACCCTAAACATGGAAAAGAGAGGAAACATGAATGTTAGACCCTAAACGAAGATTATATCAATCTAGTGCCAGGAAGGATGCCTTGAAGAAAAAAAACATCACCTCTTGAGGGTATCATTGTCCTATTATTTGAGATGTCAGTACAACTAGGTGGTTATGAGTAGTAGGTATGTGTCCTAGAACCTTGTAAATAATATAGGGAAGATGGCCATGCCTTAGGTCCTAAAAAAATATTTGATGCATCTAGAGTTGTGAAAAATTCCTTGAGGCACTACACATTACCTATAGAGGGAAACCTTTATATATGAGAAATATGTTAGTGCCCTCATAAGTTTTTTATCATTAGGTATGGGTCTCAAGGCCTTGATATGGTTGAGGGGGAAAAACCAAGCCTTAGTTGAAGTACAAATATTTGAAGAATATATGGCCCAACATGATGCCTCAAACCATCACACCCAACCTCTCGTTGTCTTAGGCATATTCTGGGGATTAAAAGTCATGAATGACACCTCAAATAACAATAGATGACCTCTCAAGGGGACCTGCAACCTTCAAGTGGGAATATAGGAATCATGAGAATATTTTGAGAATTAGCTATGGGTCTTATGTCCTTGGACATGATCGCAAGAATAAACCCAGGACTTAGGTTCTAAAGGAAGCTTCCAAGCATATGAGGCCCTCAACAACATGTTGAACCACCACAATATACCTTTCCATGGCGTCTTGATTCTTTGTATGGGGATCGTTACCATTATTAGTTTTCAAACATTGAGTATGAGTCTTTGGAACTTGGATATGGCTAAGGGAAAAAACCTAATATTTATGCCCTAAAGGAAGATTATAGACGTTTGGGGATAAGAATGATACTTTGAACCACCATAAATGGCCTAGCGATGACATCATTTACCTCCAACTAGGTATATATGCACCACTAGAATTTTTAAGAATTGGGTATGTGTTGGCGCTGCGCACAATTTTAAGACCCTAGGCTCAAGTTATCATGACCAACAAAACCCTTTAGACACCGACTCTTTAAGCATCACCTGCATGCAAATCAAATCTCACTGAGGTATCTATTGGGGTTGTAGGAATTGGGTTTCTGCAATAGTGAGGGAATGAGAGGTGTTCATCTTTGTCATTCTTACTTACATATTATGTGCAACATTATTTTGTATTGGATGTTCTTAGGTTACTTGGAGAAGTCAATTATGCATTATTCGAATACTCCATATTACCACATAAACCACATATGATAGCATCCATAACAATTGTGCAATAAGCATACATATAACAATTCTAGTCTAACATGCATTGAGAAAGCATCCATGTTCAATCACATAAAAGACAAATACACACAATAGTTAGCGTGGTTCACCCAACTTTGGGCTATGTCCACAATGGATGGCTTCTTTATTATTCTTTTGTTAATTTTCTTAGGCTTGCACATTGCACTTACAAAGATACATCATGGTTATATTCTCCTTTACCTAGCCTAGTTTGTTTTTAGTGAAAGCCTCTCTTTCTCTCTGCATCATCTCCTTAACATTTAGAAATAAACTCTTTGCTTCTCATCCTATCCTATCACTCTTCTCCCTAATGGGAAATATGGAAGAATTGGATCAAGATCCACAATACCACTCAATAAGAATCCCTATTCTCCCAACATATTACATATTTATACATAAATTATAGGGCTTAAAACCCTAGTTTTCCCATCGCAAAAACCCTATTAAATTCAGGATAACTCAAGTTAACTTGTTGTTCAAGATGTTTTTCCTTCTTTGATGCATGCATGGTGCTTTTGCGCTCTGAATGTTGTTCTTTCTTCTTTTCCATGTCCTTATATATTTAGTGTTGATATTATGGTTGGAGGTATTAACCTCCACGTGTAACCCTGAAAAGAATAGAATATTCTGGGAAGCAAGAAGAATCCCTAAATCATTGACATAATCGTAGAAGACAAGTTGGCTAAAAGAAATATTTAATGTTGAGTTTTTAGCCTCCAGAATGAGAAGTTAGCCCAGTAAAATGAGGAGGAGAATTATAAATATATGATGCTAGAGGTCATTTGACACACAAATATTACAACTGTAGAATGTAAGAGTGCGCAATGTAGAAACTAAGTGCGCAAGTCTGGAGAGTATCTGCAGCTACAGCTACTAGAACATGTATTCTCGGTTTAGGCTTGGAATTTCTATTGTTTATGGTTTGGGCTTTCTTCCTTGTGTTCTAACTCTGGAGAGAGTTACGCTACATTGATTGGATATTAGGACTAGGGTTTGCTTCCATAATTATTCTTTGTGAAGATTAAGGTGCTCGGGAGTGGCTTCGACCTATGGTTGGGTGATAATATTGCTATATTTTCTATGGTTAAATGATCACACCTATTATTTTTCTAATAGGTTATGGGACCACACTATCTTTAGACATTCTAAATGCTGGAAGATAGATGTGGAGGATTTTTCTCAGTTACACTTGCAGTTGCAGTTGCACTCATTTTTTACTGCAACAACGAAACCCTAACCCTCTTTTTGAGGCACCTTAAGTGAAGAGATTGACCTAATTTATGGATAGCCTAGTGCGCCCTAGCCTAGCGCAACTCCTGGTACTCTCAGCAAGCTAAAAGACCAAGTTTGATTTTTTGGTCAAAGTCAAAGGTTGACCAAGTCAAATCAGTCATGACTTACTCTATGAAGTTAGAAAACAAGTTAGAAGGGGCTTCTAAGTTCAGATAATAGAAGAAAAGGATTTACCTCATCCTTTCCAAGAATAAAGTGTTGGATATCGTGAAAGGAAATATCATGGAACCATAGTTTGAAGAAGGAAAAGAGAAGGAACCTAAGAATGTTGCAAGTATGGATAAGTTCAAGGACAATGACATCAATTCCATGAGTATCATAGTGGACTCTATAAAATACCACTTGATACCCTAAATATCTCATCTTGACTCATCTAAGAAGATGTAAGGTGCCCTAACTAATCTCTTCTCAGTTAGAAACATTGGACAAGTAATGAGTTTGAAGAATGAGCTTTGTGACATGAAAATGAATGATTATGAAAGCATAACATCATACTTTGTGAGAATCTCTCAGTTAATATATCAACTAAATGCTATTGAAGAAATCATTTCAGAGAAGGAACTGGTAAATATAGTACTCAATGGTCTTCCCAAGACATGGGATGCATTTTCCGCAAGCATGAACACAAGGAAGGAGTATCCCACATTTGAAGAACTTTGGACTTGTTGTGCACAAGAAAAATCAAGGTTTAACGTAAAATAGAAATACCAAAAGAAATACGATGATCAAGCTTTCACAACAGAGTTCAAGAGTTTTAGGAATAAGAACAAGTTTGGCTCAAGGAAGAAACCAAATCAAGAAAAGGATATGTCAATGATACAATGCTTCAACTGTCGAAAATATGGTCACTACAGGAACCACTATCCTGAGTTAAAGAAAAGGAAGGAAATAGACAAAGCAATACTTGTTGAAGAAAGGGAACCCTCAAGGAAAGTCAAGTAGGATAAAACATACTTTTTCTTCTAAGTCAAGGTAACAATATTCTTCAAATCTCTTGTATATATCATGTTTACATAATTCTTGTACATATCATGTATATCTATTTCTTAGAAGAAAATATGTTCAAGGAAAACAATACCTATGGAAGAATAAAAGGATAAGGATTTCTATTATGATGACTACAAGTCAAGAAATACACATGAAAAGATGAAGTGTGTTGACAATATTTGTTAACAACTCCCATGGAAGATATTATATAAGTAACAAATTCTAGATAAGCCGAAATCATAATCAAACATGAAGAGACCTAGAAGAAGTCAAAACATAAAGAAGTCAACAAATCAAGAGGAAATTAGAAAAAGACTTGTGACACCTTGCAGAAGGCAATAAGAATGCAGACAAAAGCATGGATTATCTCAGATGGAGGGAGATGATTACAAAATTCCAAAAGAATAGCATGAATTCATTCATGAAGCAAGGATTAGGAGGGATATAATCCTAAACAATATGATCCATTGAGGATTATGAAGTATCTATCCATGTTCCCATTGAAAGTAGAAACCATAAAACACAACACATGTTCAGTTAGAATTTAGAAGAAGCCTTCTTCAAAAAGAAGCCTTAAACTATCCTTGGTTGTCCATATACATCCATGATCCTATGATGAAAGGAAGAAGTTGGAATCTCCAGGGAATGGATTCTATAGAAGACTCAATGGACCCAAGAGCTAAAGAGAAACACGAGGAAGAACATGAAGATTCCAATAAAGAAAGAAAAATCTAGAACAACCAGGTATTATATTGAGAATCACAAAGACTACCAGCTTTGTTTGAACTCACTAAGAAGAAATCGAGCAGAAGAAATGGAAGTTATGATAAAGAACAGTGTGAAAAAGACTTATGAATGGAAGCATTGCAATATTCATAGGAAGGAGGGAGAAGACTATGACAACAACTTGTTTGAGATGTACCTCTTGTAGTATCCATGGATTGAAATTTACATGTAAAAGACTATTCTTCCCAATAAATCAAGTAAGAAAGATGCTTATACTAGAAAGAGACCCATGTATGTAGATATAAGAATACCCTGTATGGATTCAAACAAGTTGATGCAGAGTATCTCATATACAACAAAA